>OX424572.1:2773368-2843368 GCA_949152435.1 Gastracanthus pulcherrimus
AAAGTGTACCATTAAGTAAGCACGAATAAGAAACACTTATTCGTAATATATTTCAAATGTTGTCGAAAGGAATCCAAAAAACTCCTCTCCCGTCAGCGTCTTTTTCCCATATAAGGCGTTAAAGGAGAAATCGCAGGAGATCCGATCCTCGCGACAGCTTACCGTTGGAGTAAGAGTGGGAGAGCATTCGGGTGGGGGTGTGTGTGTGTCTCCGTGGCGCGTCCTTTGGGCGCTTAGTACCTCCTGCCGCCGCCGCCGCCACCGCCACCCATGCCGCCGCCCATCGATCCACCGCCGTAGCCGCCCTGGCCGCCGCCGCCTCCGTAGCCGCCGCCCTGGCTGCCGCCGCCTCCGCCGCCTGAGCCGCCCGACGAACCTACGGGTTGTCGGCTTAACATTCTTTAAAGGGCTCTCGAGAGCGAAGAAGACCAACTGCGCTTTTTACAGCACACACCGATTGTTTCAGGAAATTCCTTTTTTTTTCTCTTTGCTATGACTTTCGCTCGGGAGCTCAGCTAGAGTCTTCCTTGCTCGACTTGGAACTCTCTAACGGTCCGCTCTTAACCTAAAGGATTATTACTCTGCTGATTCTCTACTTTGGAAAAGTAGAAAGTGTTATTGTAAGTTTTGTAAGAGTAAAGTAGCAAGTGAATACCAAGATTTATACTTTTCTACATGCAGCTACGCATATAACCTCCTTAGTCAATTTAATCAAACCTTTGCTCGAGATACGACTTAAATTCATCTTTATTATGGATCACTGTGTACATAAATAAAATTAAATCTACTATAATAAAGATGAATTTAAGTAGTATCTTAAGCAAAGAAATCATTAAATTGATTTTAGGAGGTTGTATGCGTAGATATCTTGGTATTTACTCAATCCGTAAAGATGAAATTCGCTACTTTACTTTTTATAAAGTAGAGAATCAGCAGTTTATTCTTTGCAAATCAGTAAACTTGTCAGTTCAATCTGTTTTGCGTCAATTTTTAATCTTTTAGGTTTAGAGTGTATGTTTCTTCTTTCGGTCACGCGAGTTTCGGTGAAATTTTATACATGTGGATTCGAGGCATAACGAGTTCACTTTTTCAAAAAATTCAGTCCAGTGATTTTCATGTATTTTTATATAAAAGAATTAAAACTTACAATAGTTCGTTTCATACTTTACTTTCATCATAATTTATATTTTCTTTATACAAATTTTCTATAATGTGCGTGTATGGCTCGCCATATTGCATCGGCCATTTTGAATACTGACAATCTGATCTTACAAATTTATAATCAGCGATCCAAAAAAGCCTCTCGTGTAATTTAAAGACAAGTTTCTTTTTACATTGTTGATTTTGAAAAAATAATACTAAATTTAGAATTAGCTACCCCAAAGACAATTTCAAGTACAATTCAAATGAATTGAACACAAAGACCAGCCTTTTTTTTCGAGTCCAAGGGTAAAAATCTAATTATTGCGTCCTGGTCAAAGTTAAAATTAAAGCAAGAAAAATCCCGCGTGACCGAAAGAGTTTCAATGACCATTACAGAGTTTAAAAAAACGCGTGCGGAGAGACACGCAAAGTGTCCCTCCCCGCTGCCAACTTAGCTTTTCCAAAAGAAAAAGAAAATCTAAACAATCCCATTGCCCGAAAGATTCTCACTTGATTCCGTACCGTATGGCGCAGCACGTCCGCCCGAGTTGAAGTTGTTCCTGACGGGTCCGCCCCCGTATCCCTGCTGGTATCCTCCCCCGAAGTTGTCGTTGCTCCAGTTGCCGCCGCTGTTGTATCCGCCTTGTCCACCGCCCTGGCCGCCGCCCCAGGCACCTCCGCCTCCTCCCTGGTTCTGGTTCTCCCAGGGTCCGTTGTTGCCCCAGCCTCCCTGGTTGCCGCCTCCGCCGCCGCCGCCACCGTAGCCACCCTGGCCGCCGCCCTGGTTCCAGTCGTTGCCGCCGCCGCCGCCGCCCCGACCGCCCCAGCTGCCGCCGCCGCTCTGGTTGCCGCCCCGCGGGCCCCGGCCGCCCGACTGGCCCCCGCCGCCGCCGCCGCTACGACCGCCGCCCCCACCGCCGCCACCGCCGCCGCTCGTCGCCGAGGCCATCTCGGCCCTGCTCAAAGCCTGCGAACGATCGCGCGACGCGCCCTAATGTGTTAATTCATCTTGAAATCGGAGTTCTTTGCAAGTTTTTGGGTAAGGGGAGGCAACCCTGCGCGATAGGCTTCTCAGCGATAGAGCTTTTTCTTACTTTCTCTTACAGCCCCGGTGAAAGAAATTTAGATGGATGTTCGCTTGGAATTTTGAGTTTTTTTATTACGAGAGTTGGAATGGTTAGCTTTTTTGGTAAGTATCGTACGGATTGTGACTTGATCTTTTAACTGATAATAATAATTTCTTTTGAGAAAATATTGGTATTAGAATGTCGCAGCTGAGTTTCCTAGTTTGACTGTTATCCGCTTGATACTTCCACAAAAGAGAAGTGAATATGTACTATGTACACTGCAGATTGTGTAAGTCTTGTTACAAAAAGTTATTTGGAAATTCATATTCACATAAAAACGTTAGAGTATAACTTGCGTTACTCTGAGAAGGGAAGGTCCCCAGGTGATAAGCGCCCGGAGAGGTCTTATTAGACGGAAAGTGTTCTATGTGGTACCCACATGAAGGATTTGCCTACCCTAACCCCTACATTTTCGATATTTTTTAGTGCTGGTTGTTGAAAGTTTCCAAAATTGGCTTGATTTACGTGTCAAAAATCGCTAAAATTGGAAACTTTCAACAATCAGCATTAAAGAATATCGAAAAGGTAGGGGTTAGGATAGGCAAATCTTCAATGTGGGTACCACATAGAACACACTTTCCGCCTAATAAGACCTCTCCGGGCGCTTATCTCCTGGGAACCTTCCCTTGTAAGATACAACAAAATTAAGGTAAATTTAGCCTTTTTGAAAGTAATTTTTGCTTAAATTTTGAGATACCGTAGTTATAAACATTTTCTTCCAAGTGTCTATCCATCTATTTTCTTTTCAACGGGGTAATTTTAGTATAATTTCTAACGTTTAAGCACATGAAAGTGCAGATAAGCTAGTGCTCAACGTCAATTCTCACGAAATGTAAAACCTCTATGTCGGTGCTGGAGTGTTCTAGAGCGTAGGGTGCCTCGTGGTTTTAAGCAAGTCTTTGTTTACCTTCTTGACGTCGACGTGCTTGCCGCGGATCTGGTGGTTGCGCTGCAGGCAGATCTTGTCGACGGGATCGTAGTCGTCGAACTCGACGAAGCCGAAGCCGCGCTTCTTGCCCGACTCCTTGTCGGTGACGATGCTCACGGAGTTGATGTTGCCGAAGCCCTGGAAGTACATGCGCAGGTCCTCCTCCTCGTGGTCGTCCTTCAGGCCACCGACGAAGAGCTTCTTCACCGTCGCGCCGGCCTCGGGCCTGCCGATCTCCTGCCTGGGTACGGCGCGCTTGGGCTCCACCACGCGTCCGTCAACGCGGTGCGGCCTGTGAATTCGAAATAGAACATTTTTTAATAAATATATATACATATCGATGTATTTTGAGTTACTACACTCTAAGCATAAAAGTTTAAAAATTGACGCAAAATGATGACATTTTAAAAGAGTAAAGTAGCGATTTTCGTCTTTACGGAGTGAGTAAATACCAAGATATCTACTTTTTTACATATATCTATGCATATAACTTCCTTAAATTAATTTAATGATTTCTTTGCTTAAGATACTACTTCAATTCATCTTTATTATGGATCAAAGAATTTATAGTCGATTTAATTTTATTTATGTACACTGTAATCCACAATACAGATGAATATAAGTCGTATCTCGAGCGAAGATTTTATTAAATTGACTAAGGAGGTTATATGCGTAGATATATGTAGAAAAGTAGAAATCTTGGTATTTACTCATTCCGTACAGATGAAATTCGCTACTTTACTCTTTTAAAAGTTACAGTAACATTTTCTACTTCAAGAGGAGTCTGTATTTTCTGTCCTTGTCTAATCACGGTTTTGCTATTTATTCAAATTGTAGTTTGTTAATTGATAAACTAAAAGTGGGCCCCGATTGGTATTAAAGTGAGGAATATTTTGAGACCTTAAAAAGTATCTAACATTTTTTCTTTTTCAAGAAAACTTCGGAACGGAAAAGCTAACCTTAATTTTCGCGTTCCAAAGTTTTCTCGAAAATGAAATAATGTTAGATACTTTTTAAGGTCACAAAATGTTCCTTATTTTAATACCAATTGGGATCAACTTTTAGTTTTTCAATTAACAAACTACAATTTGAATAAATATCAAAAACGTGATTAGACAAGGACAGTAGATATGGACTCCTCTTAATAAAGTAGAGAATCAGCAGTTTATTCTTTGCAAACGAGTAAACTTCTCAGTTTAGTCTTTCTTGCGTCAATTTTTAATCTCTTAGGTTTCGAGTGTACGTATAGGATGGGAAGAAGCTTTTTCTTGAGCTGAAGAAGGGAATTATTGAATAATAAACATTTATGTTTACCTAGCATTCTGGGCGTCGTCGACCATATGAGCCCTGGAGTAGGTGATGAATCCAAAGCCCCTGGAGCGCTTGGTCTTGGGGTCCTTCATGACGACGACGTCGACGATATCGCCCCACTGCTCGAAGTGCTTCTTGAGCGAGTCGTCGGTGGTGCGGTAGTCCAGACCACCGATGAAAAGCTTGCGCACGTGCTCGGGTTCATTTTTACCGTCCTAAAATTAACAAAAAAAAACAACCACAATTAGTATCTCGAACAGATCAACAAATTAGATAATTATGTAACTCTTGATTCTCTCGTAGTTACTAATAATGCGCAATATTCAGCAATAAGCGCAATCCGAGCGAATACCTTGGAATATCACAAAAATGAATCTACAGCGTTGCTTTCATTCGAAACTACGTCGCGAGGTATCTCCGCCACGAGAATGTAAATCTCGGTCGCGTGGCCCAAGCAACCCCTGGATTTAAACCAAAAAAATACCCAACCTACCATTTTCCTATTCGGCGTTGAAAATCCTATCCTCCGCTACACGCGAGTGTTCTTAAACAACGCAACGGCCGAGTACGAAAGTGCCGATATATCGGAAGGCACGCAGCACTCGCCGAGCGTGAGCCGCGCCAGGAGAAAAATGGCGTGGCTTGGCCACGCCACCGGCGTCATCCCTCCTATCTTCCCCCCCCACCCCCGTCTTTCAAAATGGAGGAATGCGTATTCAAGTGCACGCCGCGCGACAAACGCGACAACAACATCGCGATTCTCCGACAGAAGCCAATCGAGAGCAGCGAGAATGTTCCTTCGATCGGTGCAGATGGCGTCGGGTGTTTTTAAGCCGACGCGCGGAACGCCAAGCGAAGCCGACGCGCCGCCATGTTTGGACGCGAGTGGATCCGGTGTCTTTCCTTTGCCCAGTGTCCCCCCCGCCGCGTATCTTGTATCTTGTACAGCGGGACTTTGACTTTCGGGGGGAGGACGCGCGTGCCGCTCGCCTACATCCGGGCGGCTATTCGCAGAATATTCGAAGAATATTCGAAGAATCTCGAATGAAAATGAGGGATAATGATGTACCTCGCGAGCCGAAGCGTAAAATTTGAGTAATCGCCGCACGTAGACGCGTAAGCATCCGATTATTAACCGAAATCGTCAAAAGTACTAGGATGCACGCCAAAGTAACGGATGTACAATGAAATCTGAATATATATACTTACGTCGTGATCCATTTTCACCATCTTCGATGATGACTCGCTGTGTCGTTGCGTGGAGCGCCGCGTCTCGAAGCCTTTTCACGCGGCCTGGTGGATGCGAAGGAAGAAACGACGCGCGCGTCCCTACTTCGAAGAGAGCGATTCCTTTCCCCAAGAAAAGAGAGAGAGAGAGAGAGAGAGAGACAGGATGGATGGAGCGTTGAAGCAGGGAGGGTCAGCCGATGTTGCTCGGAGGACGCGCGATGGTCGACTGAAGATAATCGGCTATCGATTTGGGGCTCTGGGCTCTGGGGAGTCTGGGTTGCTTGCGTTTGGGGGGAGGGGTTGCGGCCGGAAGTGGACACTACGCTGGTGGAATGAACGAGGGGCGTGAGGGGGCGCTGGGGTGGCTTCTCAAGATATAGGGGGCGCGAGGCTTGGAGGGCGCGAGATTTCAATGCTGGAGATTTGCCTTGGGATTGGCTTTGCTTTGTGGAAGGTGAATTTAAGGATCTTGTTTTGCGAGTGATATTTAGGAGAACAACGCGTGCTTAAAGTGTCTTTTGCGAAAGTGTCGTTGTTTAGAGTGAAGGTTTTTATATGCTTCTGCTTCAACTGATGAAATTGAAGAGAAATAAAATCAAATTTTTTATTTATTATGATTGATTGTTAAAAGAATTTAGGTATAAATGAAATTTAATTATAAAGAAATTAATTATAATTAATTTATAAAATTACATTGATCTTTACGAAATCAAAGTTTTAATGTGCATTTTTAACTGCAAAAGTTATACAAGAATAGATTGTTGTACTTGTTTTTTGTAACTTTATTTATTAGAATAATGGACATTGAAGGTTAATTTTAGGTTAAAGTGATGAACTTCAGAGTGCTCTGAATGGCTTGAAGTTTGCTACGTACTTACCGGTGAAATTTAAAAATCGGCTTTTCCCGGAAGTAAATGGGGTAGGTATGTGCTTTGTTGTCAAAACAATATAGAACGTTTTTCTTTAACAACGGTTAATCTATCCTTTTACAGAACAACTTGTCTATCGGAGAATGTGCTTGTACCACGCTTGAAAAGAAATTGGAAGAGATTTTATAAATTTATTTAAATAAATGTTACAACGAACGTTTTTTGATATTCTACAGCGTTAAGGTAATGATCGCATTATAACCTCTAATTATGAGCATTATCGTAATCCACTTTGTTCTTCATTCAGCGAATGATGATACCTACACTGTCTGATAGTGTTTTAGAAGATTTTGCGTAATTCGTAATTGTTAACTAATAAATTTTCACATTATTTTTAGTGCCAAAAATATTTTTAACAAAATCAAATTCCTGCAAAGGCTCAATTCCAGTACAATGAATCGAAGATCAAACAAAGACAAAAAAAATGACAATAATTTAAAACCACATGGTTTTAAACGACAGTTAGAGGCAGACAAAATTATTGGAGCAACCGAATCCAATGGGGAATTAATGTTTCTTATGAAATGGTAAGTCTTCGTTATAAATCAATAAATGTGAAAAAAGTATAAAATTTTTTAATATTTAACAGGAAAGGCACCGAGGAAACTGACCTCGTCACAGCGAGGGAAGCAAATGTTCTTTGTCCGCAAGTTGTAATACAATTTTACGAAGACAGATTGATCTGGCAAACTGCTAAATCACCAGCTGAATAATAAGACTGATGACTAGGAAAATAAATCAGAAACTGATGTTGGTATTTGAATGTTGTATTTTTTTAATGTAAAACTTGTGTAATGTTTGATTATTTTAATTTATTATTGAGCAATAGTAATATTACTTTGATCAAAAATTGCAATGAGTTATTTTTCATATAGTTTTTCTTATTAAATTAAATTGAATCATAAGATAAGAATATAGGATGTTGAGAATAAGAAATTTAATATTTAAAAATACCAATATTAGGTTTTGATTTATATATTATTAAACCTTCCTTGGGAAGAAAAAGGATTCTTTTTGATAAATAGTATTCACTCAAAATGCTTTTCGTGATTGTTAGTCATTTAAATATTTTAAATATTTAAATATTTTTATGAAAACTTTTAGCTGTTTGCACGAATTCTTGGTTCTTACATCATCATTAGTTGCTAATCTTTTACAGTTATGTCATATACAAATGTTTGGCCATGACCCTTATATTTATTAGCTTGAACAGTTAACTGATTGGTCATTCCAAGCTACTTCTTACCTGATTTGTAAATCTAGTCGTTCTTTTCTGTTGATTTAAACAAGCAAACTTTTAAAGTTTTTGCAAAGTTCCTGTTAATTAAACAAAAAACAAACTTCCTTGTTAAATATAAAAATGTGTACTTTAAATTAACATTTATGAATGCAGTCAAAATAAAAGTTGAAGTTGGTCACTTGTATTGATTTCTGCTTCTTATATCATGAATCTAATATTTCATATTTTTTCAAGTTAAAATATTTTCGTAATTATTGAAAATAATAAATCTTTTAATCCTTTGCTTTGTATATTTACAAATTTTTTATTTGTACTTTTGTATAACATTGACTAAAGTTTTCAGTTTCATACTTAGAGAAAAGTTTTTTTGACCATCATTTTATTATTACCTGAACAAATATATTTAACTGTGATAAAATTTTTATAATAATAATTATGTACACAACAAATTATTATGAATTTGCACAGTAGAATGATAATAAAATGTTTGGTTATAATAGTGAAAAACTTGTGTATTGAAAAAAAAAAAGATAAAAAAATATGGTAGATTTTGACGGTCTTAAAATATAATCAAAAGACGTAATATATAGTGTGATGTGATAACAAATATTTAATTATACTGCCATCTGCATTATTCGTACAATTTTGAAATATGAAAAAATAATTTGTTTATTACATTATTTTCATAAACTGCACTCAGTCTCATTGAGAATATTGTACAAGAAAAAGTATATAAATCGAAAAATCATTGAAAGCAGATGTTTACAATGAGCAATTTAAAAATATTGCGAGATTTAAAAATGTTTTTTTCTGAATATTAGACAATTAATGTTAGATCATTAAAAATATTGTATAATGTAGATCAGTAGCACTTTTTATATACATATAAATAGTTATAAAATTGTCACCGAAGACAATTGCGCATACATTGTTGCTTTCATTCTTGCCATTAAAATACAGTTTGATGAAATAAAAGCGATTTTCTTGTATTTAAAAAAAACCCTACCAAAACATTAGGATTATTCGTCTGATTAAGTAAAAGAAATCTAAAAGCTAAAATCACATTGGTATATAAAGTAAAAACTTACTTTATTATTTAATTTAGTTAAAAAAAATTAAAAGACTACTAAAATCACATTTGAGAGATAAATAAAAAAACTTTGAAGAAAACGATAATTCTTTTGCGTTCATACTCAATATCATCATTTTCGTAAGTAAAATATTTAAAGATCACTTTTTTATACATTTAAAAAATAAAATGCCAATTCGTTTGTTTTGATCATAGATCTGAGACTACTTTTTCTTTGCCATTTGAGACTTCAAAGATTCGGCAGTTCGGCGTCTCCAGTGCTGCACAATGACTTCCTGTCTAATGATCTTTGATTCGTTGTTCTTGTGCGTGTTATTTGTTTCTTCTTTATTTCTAGCCTTTGATTTCTCTTGATTCTGCTTGCTCGTGAAACTTACCCCGTCATTAGAATTCGAATTACTGCTACAGCTGTCTCTCCTACGGTTAGTAAAACTGCAAAAAATATACGTTAATTTTTATGTAATTTTTCTTTTGAATTAACGATGGAATCTAGATTAAGACGTTCAAAAGCCGTGTTCTTTTTAATAGCAATAAAGCAAATCTTTTCAAAGTTTCAATGTTTCTTATTTGTACAACAAACATTGATTTTATTGTATTTTTTTTCAATTGTTTGTTATTTTTATTCTAATGATTGTGGTAAAATAATTCCACTGCAACAAACAACCAACAATTCTAAATAATTAATACATAAAGACTTAAATTCTTGTTATTTGCAAATGTAGGGTGAGGACTATGTCATCTTAATCCCTTACATTTTGAACAATATCAAAGATTTTTTTAATTTTCAGAGGAATTGTACAAACTACACAGGGTATATCTAAGTTTTTGTTTCATTTTAATTATTAACATTTTTCTACATAAAGTATTCCAATCAAGTTATAAAAGTACCGTTTTTCATAAACTAGCATTACTAATAGTATAAATATAACAAATTTCAATTTTTAACAAAAACTTATATATAGTATTATAATCAATAATACTTTAAAATATATATTAATTCAAATGAATATATGGAATTCAATATAGTTTGTAAAATTCATCTGAAGATTTAAAAATGATTTGAAACTGTTTTACCCCATTTCTTCCCAAGCGGCCATTTTATAGTCGATTGGTTATTTATTTATTTATTTATTTATTTATTAATCAATAAACGGGCTATGTAGCCTTTTACAATAGTAAATGTAAGATAAATTTGGTGGCGCAAACAGTCACGGACTGACTCCTAAATTTTAAACTGATCACATTGTATCGACAGTAAAATGTGATCCCTTGGTTCCGCTTTGAGAAGGGAAATACACAAAAGAAAACCCAAGTAGACAAAATCTAAAGTATTGAGCAACGTAAGTATAATAAGAAAGTTACAGAGTAGCAGATAAACAGATCGACTAGAACGAGCTACTTACAGAAACTGTATATTAAAGATTTGACCCTTGACTTAAAAAATATTAATAGAGGATTCATTTCTGATATCTGCGGGAATAGAATTCCACCTACGCTTCACTCTATTCAAGCAGGAGTTAAAACTGTAGTTCGTTCTAGAGTCACCCTCCTCAACTTCACGAGGGTTACGCAGAGTATATGATATATGTCGCCGTACTAGGGCACTACTTAATATGTCTGAGTCCATGGTTCTGTTCATTAGTTTGAAGGCTAGAATGCAGTCGTGTCTAAAAAATTGCCTAAAAAATTGTCGAAAAAATTTTCCAACGGAAATTTCAAAATTCTGATTTCAGAATCGGAAAGAGCGGACAATTTTACTTCAGAAAAGTGCTATTGGTTATTATTATTTTTTTTCCGTCAATTTTTTGGGCAAAAAGACAATCGACTATAAAATGGCCGCTTGGGAAGAAATGGGTTAATATATAAGGGATTAAGATGTAATAGTAATCACTCTACATTTGCCAGTAACAAGAAATCAGGGTCTTTATGGCCTTTGTGGCCCACATTTTTCTGTTCAATATTTTAAGCTGAAAATTGTTACTCGGGGGTTTTTGGGGTCGCTGATTACGAATTTGAATTTTTGTTAATTAGTATTATAGAGAAACCTCTTAGCTGATAGAAGAACGTAAAATCATTTATATACACCTATAAATAAAATTTTTATACATAAAAATCTTAGACTTAAGAGGTGGCTATTATAATAGCCACTAAGCCACAAAGGGTTAAGGTGATGTTAAACCCCCGTGTCACCATCAAATACGGGGAACCACTTATTTCATTCAATTTTCAATTTTGAGCAAATATCTCTATGGAAAGTTGTTGTTTTTTATTAGGACAATAACGTTTCATAAAGATATTTGCTAAAAATTGAAAATTGAATGAGAAAAGTGGTTCCTTGTATTTGTCGGTGACAGGTGGCTTTAGCATCACCTTAAAGTAATGCCACCGGAGTTCCCATTTGGTGTACAATTGATGATATAAATTCACGTAAAGTATGAGAAATCATTCGTTTCTGATAATAATCAGTTCAACCAAGCTATACGTCCCGGTGGCACAGAATGACAAAGACGATTAAATAAACAACTGAGAGACTATATATTTTACAATAAAAAATTTGTTTCTCCTCCTGAAAAGATGCGCTCTACCGTGATCGATAAGAAAAATCCCCAAAAACCTCACACTGTGTCTCCACAATCTCTCAAGCCGACGTGCAGTGAGATTCGCTCTCCGCAAGACTAACCAACCAACCAAACGACACATACCCATGGGCCGGCGACGCATTCATCCTTCTTGTCAATCCCGGATAATTGCAGAACGAGCTCTGCGTGTACATCATCTCGATGCGTCGATTAAGCACGAGCGCCTCCTCCAGAGGTATGGGCTCGGTGAGCCTGTGCCTCGCGCTGTCGCCACCACCGCCGCTCTCGGGGAAGCGCTTGATGTTGATCGGGCCACCGGCGCCGGTAGGCGAGCCGAGCTTCGACCTGGCGCTCGAGATGGAGACTCGCCTGGGCGTCGAGGACTTGCCCTTGGACCTCGACGCCGGCGACTTGAGCGTCTCGTAGCTGGACAACGAGGGGCACGGGCTGCCGAGCGCTTGCTCAGTTTCGTTGTCGTTCTTATTTTTGGATTCGGATTCGGATTCGTTGTCGTTCTCGTTTCGGTTTTTAGTTTCGTTTTCGTTTTTGGAGGTGGACTCCGCTTGGTTGGGAGGCTCGTCCGGAGGCTCTTCCGGGTGATGGTGCTTCACGTGACGATTCAGGTTGTCCTTGCGACGGAATTGCAGGTCGCACTGCTCGCAGCTGAACGGTTTTTCATCTGAAAGCGTAATATGTGCTATCATATCATACAATGCAATAATCAACATCATATATCATACAATGCAATAATAATAATATACGTTTAAATAAATTAATAATAGTTTAGTAGTTTCACTGCTAACAATGTAACAAACTTTGTTACACTTTACTTCGTTGTACACAAGAGCCCAACTTAGTCCCCGATACTTCTTTCATGAAAGATAAGATTTTTAACTTAAAGCCATGTAACTTAGCTCCAAAATTATAGAATAACCCGGTACAAAGTCTGAAAAACAGCGACAAAGCACTCAGAGACAAGTAGATTTTTAAAAATAATACATTGCGCAAGATTGATCTCGGTAAGTCTTTTTGCAGAATTCCTACTATATGTACTCGTTTTTTTTTCTCTTGCAGGTATCTAGATATGTACTCGTTAATGCTGCTTCGTAAAACCTTTCTAGTACTGAGAAGAATCTTTAAAAAGAAAATCGTAATGATATGGCTTTTTGTACGAATTTTTTATTTTTACCAAAGTTTGGATGGGAATCGATTTTGGCTCTTATGAGCCCTCATCCTTTAAAGACTTTTATCTGGTATTTCGCACTATTATTAAGTTATTCAACATTTTTTTGTTCTTTGAATCATATTGAATAAGAAATTAATCAGTAGTAAAGATCTCAATAACTTCTTGCTCAGTACTGATATAACAAAAAGTTCATCATATATCAGATATGTACCATTCTGAATCACAAGCAAGCAATTAATTATATACCATGAAACACTGAATTAAATTAGATTAATAAATTTGAATTAGATTACATTAAATAATAGTATGAAAATGAATGTACCATAATGGGAAATCATGTGTCGCCTCAATTCGAATTTGTTAAAAAAAACTCGCTGGCAATTGAGACAGGTGAAGGGCCTGTGTTTTTGGTGCAATCTGTTTTTGTGCCTCGTCAACATGTACTGATTCTTAAAGTCTTGCGAGCAAACGTCGCATTTAAATTTTCTTTCAGCTGAAAAACACATTAAGACAATTATTAACAGAATTAATATTACATACCACTTTAAACTGATGAATAATGATATAAATGTTTTCAAAAAGTAATTCTGTCGGAGAAGATCAAGAATTATGTATTACTAATGTCTTACACTTAAAGGTATCAAATGCAATAAAACTATTTACATAAGTGGGACAGTTCATGACGTTTTCGATTGGGTTTGAGGGTAAAAGTCTTCGGGCAGAACTGACATTTATACGAGACTTTAACATGACTATCCAAATGCTTTTTCAAGTTGTCTTTCATGTTGAATTTGTTTCCACACTCATTGCATTCCAAATCGTTCTGCGCTGTAAAGAAATCGAACCAAATTACATACACGAACTCATCAATTCAAAGTAAAAAGTCCTTATCCACCAGTGCAGTACCGACGTTTGTGACTTAACATGTGTCGATTAAGCTTGTTCCTCTGCACGAAGCTCTTCTGGCACACCTGGCACTGAAAGGGCTTGTGTCCCGAGTGGGTTCTTTCGTGGTACTCGAAGTGCGATCGCTTGGCAAAGGTCCTGTCGCAGATTTCACAGCAAAAGGACGCCTCTCCGACCAAGCAGCCTGCGTGATAGGACTTGCTGCGCAGGCTCTTGAACACTTTATTGCAGATCGTGCACTTGTAAGTGGTTGGGCTGCCTGGTAGTGTGGCTATGTGGCTCCAGTCTTTATTTTTGGCCCTTCGCTTTGGGGCTGGCTCTTTTATTTCCTGGAAATCAGAGTGTTGGTACAGTGCACCTACTGATTAATTCTGAAAAATGTGTTTATCGGGGACAAACCTGTGCATCGTCTTCTTCACAGAGTAAAACTTTACACTTTCTCTTTCTTTCACCTCTTCGAACTACTAGTGGTGTAAAATTATTTTTAGTTTGTTTCTCTGGACTATTTTTATTTTTATTTTTACGAGTTGATGATCTTAACTGTATAACAATTTTGCCATTTTGCTTTTTTCGTTTTAGTTTCGTTTGGCGAATATCAGACTTGATCTCTATATCATTACTTTGGTTCTTTATGTTTTTGTTTCCAGTTTTATATTTTGAACTATCTTTGCAAGCTAATGCAACAGATTCTAAATTATTAACTTTATTTACATGTATATCTGCTTCCTTTTCATCATTAGGGTCCTCTTTATTTTCTTTATCTTCATCATCTTCTTCTTCTACTATTAATTGTTCATTTTGTTCTTTTTCTGTTCTTATTTCATTTGTAGGATCCGGGGTTCTGGAACCAGACGAATGAAAAGGACTTGCAATTTGTTGATTATAAGTTACTTTTTCGCTTTGCTTATTATTAAGCAATAAATAATCAGATAATCTAAATTCTGGACTTCTGTAACCAATAGAATGAGAAGGACTTGCAATTAATTGATTATAATCTGCTATTTCACCTTGTTTCTTAACTAATAAATAGTCCGATAATCTAAATTCTGGACTTCTGTTACCAACAGAATGAGCGGGGCTTGCAATTAATTGATTATGATCTACTTTTTCACCTTGATTATTAAACAATATATAATCGGATAATCTGAATTCTGGACTTCTAGAACCAACTGAATGAGAGGGGCTTGCAATTAATTGATTATGATCTACTTTTTCACCTAGCTTATTAAACAATAAATAATTGGAATATCTGAATTCTGGAGTTTTAGAACCAAGAGAATGAGAAGGACTTGTAATTAATTCATTATAATTTGCTTGTTCATCTTGCATATTAAACAATAAATAATTAGACAATCGGTAGTCTGGGCTTTTGCATCCAACAAGCGGATTCGGTGTTTTATTGGGTGAATTGCAATCTACATTTTCGTTTTCATTTATTTCTACTATTTGATTTGTAGTCTCATTGTCATTTATCACAAGACTTTCGCTGATTGATGCACACCTTGGATGCAAAGAATTAACTAAGCTTCTGTTTATAACAAGTACAAAAGTTGTAATGTTTGATTGATCACAGTTTGCTTGTTTATTTTTGTCAGTAATTACTATGTCTGTTGAATTTTCAGTTTGATTTATTTCAATGTTTTCCTCCATTCCAACGACTTGGACTAATGTGCTATTTAAATGACTTTTGTTTTGCTTTATTTGAGAACTGGAATAATGACCTGAAAAATGTAAAATATTTAGGTAGCTTAGTAAAATTTAGCAAATTAATAAGATCGCATTTCTAATAAAGTAAATATGTAATATAAATTATATCTGTACAAATTTGTTCTTCTATGTTGTCTATCTGATTTTCATTTGTATTATTATGATTATCAATATTCTGTTCATTCTTTTTATTTTCTTCATCCTCAATTTCTTTATCTTGTTGGTGTTGTGCATTCTCTTTGATACTTTCATTTATTACAAGCTGTCTTTCAACAGATGGACAATTAGATTCATATATATCTAGAGATTTGTTTACAATTTCTAGTGATATATTGTTTAATTGACTATCTGTTTGTGTTGACTGAGAAAAATCATCTAAAAAGGTAATATATTTGAGTGTCTTAGAAAAATTGAACTAATTTACATTATTGAAAATACAGAACAAAAAGATAATAAAAATAAGGACTGTACAATTTGGTCCCTCTTTGTCATTAATTTGATTCTCAATTTTGTCATAATACTGATTTTCGTTTTTATCATTCCCATCTTCATTTTTACTCTCGGTTTCTTTATCCTGTTTATTTTGTATACTCTCTTCATCATCATCATCATCATCTAATCTAGGCATTTCTTTAACAGGTGTACAGTTGTTGCATTCTCCATTATAAGGAATTTTATTAACAACAAGCTCAAGAGGTATGCAATCAATGCTGTTATAACTTGGTGACGATATACCTGGTTGTGGATAATCTAAAAATATTCAAGCGTGTTATATCATCTGGGTCCTTATTTGAATCTTTTAACAATTTTAACAATGTATTCTAATAAGTAACTAATTCGAAAATAAAAAAATTGGCAGAGTTTATTACAAATCAATGTAAAAAAATAACACATAAATCTACACATGTATTTACCAAAGTTGCCAATGGAGACAATCCTAGGAGGAGTCTTCTCTAAATTTGACTCATCCTTGCATATCGTACAGCCATTTTCTTCTTGTAATAAGCACAGGCGGCACTTTGTGTGTCCACACGCATCTTTTATCAGTCTTGTTCTTGCATTATAACTCAATTCACCACATAATGGACATTCCCCCATTTTACACTCCTTCAGGAGGTTTCCAAGTTTTAGGCAAATTAGGCAGTCATGTTTTCTAAGATATGCAAAATTTGTTGTTTAGTTTAAAATATATTATGTTTGATGGAACAGTATGTACTAAATATTCGTAACAACAAATAAAAGTTTGTATAGTATAAATTTATAAGTTACTTAATTTTAAATAAATTGAACTAAATATAAACAAATATTATAGAGTAGCATATTAAAAGCAATACAAAAAACATACATTTTTATAAAATATGTTACATTTTCAAAAGTCCATGACATACGTAAAAAAATTGCTAATTAAACTCATTGTCCAGCATGTTCAAAGTGCAGAAAAAAATATTAATAAAACAAGTATTACTCGCTTATTCAACATTTTTAATGAAATATGCTCACCAGTCTCGTTAGTTTACGTAAAATATTAGCATCGGAAAAGTGAACATTTTCCGACTCGGTATCCTCCCTGAACTCCTGAAACTTTTCTCGTCAGTCGTCATACGAAATTCGCAAAATCCTGATTGATGGACTTCACGGTCACAGGAAAATATTGTAAAATCTGAGGTTTTGACAAAAACAAAGGGGGCGCCTGCGACAAGTTTTCGATATTGCAGGTTAGGTCGTCTTTGGGTGAGGTTAGGTCTCGTTGCAGAAATACATTTTGCTGTGACATTGTGGCTGTTTCTTCTTCAATTTTCTTCAAATTTATACGAGCATTTTGCTCATATTGCTGTTCAACAGTACGAAAATATGTCCAACAATTTGCGCAGAGAAGTTAGTTAAAATTTTTCTTTAAACTTTTAGTAACAATTGAGTATCCACTTGACCCACTATTGTGGTTGTTAATTTTTGTCATTTTAATGCGCAGCTTTTGATGCGCATAGTTCGATCACGTTCTTTTTTGAAATTGTGTTTTATACTATTTTTAATTTTTTATATTTATACTTAGTGGACTATTTTTTATTCATTTTTTATTGCATAGGCTTAATTTAAATAAGGATTATGAAAATATATACAAAATTTTTGCCTTATTGAGTAGAAAAAGATTTTTGTTTTGTTATGTCATATAATTAACTAAAAATGTTAATAAGTATTTATGATTGTTTCAGGCTTTGAGTGTTTTTAAACAATTGCACAGGACTCGACTAAAGACTTTTCAAGGTGATGAACACGGTCTGCAAGGTATGGTGTTTCGTAAAAATCTGTAATTCATAGCAGTTGATTATATTATTGTATAGAAAAATTATATATTGCGAAAATTCAGTTACAAGGCAAAAAATCAATGACGAATATCGTAAAAATAAGGATGTAACCAATGAAGCATCCATTCAAGAAGTAAATATTTATACCGTTATAAAATAAATAAATTTTTATTAACACATCTACATTATAGTATTCTTTGCAGTTAATAAAATTTGCAAAAGAAGTTGAAAATGAAGTTCGAACTACAGTTATTCAAATTGTTGAAAAGAAGCCTGGACTATTTGGTAAAACTTTTTTAAGATTTTGTATTATTCATGCAATCAGTTTCACTAAAAAATGTAATGCTTTATTTATATTACAGAAGCACGCATCACCCCAGATACAGTTAAGCTAGATAATGTCCCCTTTGGTCAACCTTTTGACAAATCACAATTTAGGCAAGTAAAAAAGTGTTCTGATTTACCAAAAAAATAAATGAAGACATCTTTTCTATATAAGCAAAAAGTTAATTTATTTTTATGTATGATATGTAAATTATGTATATTAATATCTGAATATATCATTAATTAAGTTGTAGATATATATATATATATATATATATATATATATATATATATATATATATATATATATATATATTTCAAAATAATAATTCTCTAAGTCACATAGAATATATTATAATGACAGAAGTTTTCACAAAAACAGAATAAAAAAGGATAAATAAAGAAGACATTTAAATTTGAAAATTGGCACAATTTATTTACATAATTCGTAAATAGCATCGCACATATTTACATTTAGTGTACGTACAAAGGTGATTGTCAGGAAAGTGGTGTATCATTTTCTTTTTTTCTGTATACAACGCTTCATTTATACATAATATTTATATCACATTAACACCGATCGCCTGGGGATCGTCCGAGATGCTTGAGTTACTCGTTGGTTAGTCTTCTGCGACTGCTTATTGTCTCGCTCTGAAAGAATTGTTTGACAAGACGTGAATATGACTTTTGTTGTTCTAGAAGATTTATTATTAGTAAAATTACGTGAGGTTTTAGTTGATTGTTGCAGTCAAAGGTAGAAAGAATAGCAGAAAGTTTAAATTATTAATTTACAGTCATTTGAATCTATAAGTACAAACTTCTTTTTGTACTTGTTCAATTAATTTAAACTTGTACCGTTCACTGCACATAAGAAGATAGTTAGTCTATGGAATGTTACTTGTAAATAATATGAGTCGATGAGTTAACCCGTGGAATGTATCCGACTTTACATCTTTACAGGTAGAGATTTGGAGGTGCGAATTTACAAGGGAATGAGTTATGATTAGTGATTAGCGATATGATTCAAGAGCGATTGCACACTGCTGCAGAATTTCGAATTTTTAAGATGTGAAGATCGTTAAATGAATACTTCCAACAGTGTGCATCAGCCGACTAGAGCGTAAATCCTACTAATACAATCTCAAAACTAAAGGCTATCTAAAGAATGTTAGGTAAGCCTCTCCCAGACAGCACAACCGTTCATCACAACCGTTAAACAAAGCTTTTCGGCTCGTATTTCTGAAATAACAATCCCAAAAGCGCAATTGTTAAAAAATTAGAGTGGGTCCGTAACTACTAGGAGCAAGCGAATATATATCAATGCGTCATCTCGCGAGCGCGGAGGGGAGAAAGAGTGAAAGAAAGAAAGAGAGAGAGAAATTTAAAGCACGGCCTCGCTGCGGAAGGGCCGGTTGAGATTGAACTTGATGATGAGACTGAGCTTGATGCGGTCGGGCACGTAAGCGCCGCAGTCGCAGCTATCGCTATCGGTATCGCTAGTGGTTACGCACGCGTGCTCGGGGTGATTGCGGATCTGGTCGATCAGGTCCTGGGGCTTGAGCTCCTTCGTGCAGATGCGGTGCACCGCCGTGAACAGCGGGAACTTGTCCGTCGAGTTGCAGCCCTTGAGCATGCCGTTCACCTCCTCGGCAGTAGCCGGCCCCTGAAGCTTCTGCCCGTTCAGCATCTCCTTCTCCAGCTCCTCGATCGTCTGACAAAAGTTAGAGCATGTTTTTTTATTTCTCATTTCACCAAGAATTCTTAAAGGGGGTGTCAAACCATTCAAATTTCCCGCCGAAATTCCTAACCTCAAATTCTTTAACAATTCATTACAATTAACAAATAAACTAAATTATGAAAAACCAAGACATCATTGCCCTCCATAATACAATTATCTACCACTGTGCGAAGTTTCAAACAAAAACTTCAAAACCTCTACGAATGACATTCGAACGAAATTTATATTGAAGGTTCGAGTCTACACTCGAACCTTCAAATTTCGTTCGAAAGCCACTCGTAGAGGTTTTGAAGTTTTTGTTAAAGTTTTTGTTTAGTTTTTCATAATTATACTTATTCTTTTAATTAAAGCCAATATTTTATAATTCTCGGGTCGGTAAGGTAGGAAGGATAAAAATTGACTTTGACACCCCCTTAACCCTTTGTGGCTTAGTGGCTATTATAATAGCCACCTCTTTAGTCTAAGATATTTATGTATACAAATTTTATTTATAGGTGTATATAAATGATTTTACATTATTCTATTAGCTAAGAGGTTTCTCTATAATACTAAGTAACAAAAATTCAAATTCGTAATCAGCGACCCCCAAAAAACCCCGAGTAACAATTTTCAGCTTAAAATATTGAACAGAAAAATGTGGGCCACAAAGGGTTAAAAGAAAAAGTAGTTACAATTGAAACAATTCTACATTTATATTAGGTATAGGTGGAGACACTCCATTACTCCGTTTATATTTTTTATTTGTTTTTATAGATCTTCAATAGTATATTACGCAACTAGGGGCGAAACTGGGTATTTCCAAGCGAGGATGATGATTGATAATTCAAAATCATCATCCGAGTCTGGAAAGACCTATTTGCCCCAAGTTGCGTACCGTATTTTTTATTACAAGTGCCTAAAGAAGGCCATTCTTTGTCGTCTACAAAGTGGATTGAGAATAGAGTTTTTACGAGTCGTTCACTTTATTAAGGAAATGGAGCAAAAATAAATAAAGGGTACCGAAAATACTCATTTTCGCTACCGAAAATAAAAGGTAGTGAAAATGAGTGCTTTCGCTACCAATAAAAGGTAGTGAAAATAAGTATTTACGGTACCCTTTATTTCACGCTCGGAAAACTCTATTTTCGCTGCACTTTATAGGCGCCGAAAATGGTCTTTTTTATTCACGTGTTATAAAAAAGATATTGTCAAACCCATATGAGAAGTTCTTTAAAATCATCTAAGAAACACGTAAAAAAAAGTTTATGAATATATATTAGAGATTTTAGGATAATAAGATAAATTTCTAATGTGTGATTTACTTTTACTTATTAGCATTCTAAAATTGTCAATGTATTTTAATATTAAAAAAATGATGTTCTTGTTATTTTTACCACAAGAAAGACATTTATTGTTTTGGAAAATAAAAATTCAGGTTAATTTCAATTGTACCACCTTGTTGAAAATTGATGTTTCAATACTTAAGGTGATGCTAAAGCCACCTGTTACCGACAAATACAGGGAACCACAATTCTTATTCTACATTTGATTTTGAGTAAATATCTCTATGAAGTGTTGTTGTTTTTTATATACTCAAAATTAAAAATAAAATGAGAATTTTGGTTCCCCGTATTTGTCGGTGACGGGTGGCTTTAGCATCACCTTAAAAGTACAAGACACGAACCTTGCCGGTCTTGACGAAGGCCTCGGAGACCTTGCGATTTCTGCCCCCGTAGCAGGTGGTGATGAGATCGGCGACGCCGCAGCTCTCGAAGAACGTGTTGATCTTGGAGCCGCCGTGGAACTGGTCGACGTACCTCACCATCTCCATGAGCCCGAGCCTGATGACGGCGGCCTTCGTGTTGTCGCCCAGCGCCAGGCCGTCGACGAAGCCGGCGGCGCAAGCCACGATGTTCTAACGAGTCGAGCAAGTGTCGCGAATGCGTAGGTAAGTTTTTTCTTTTTTTTTTTTCTAGTTTCGCGGTTACTTTCATCTAGAATTTAGAGTCTTACTTTGAGAGCTCCGCAAACTTCGACGGCTTCCGTGTCCTCGACGACCGTGACGCGGAAATTCGGGGTCTGCATGCAGTCCTTCATGATTGGTCCCATGCGCTTGTCTTTGCAGCCTGAGACGGTGAATAAAATAATGAATTGTAGTATGAAATAGGGGCATGTACAAGTGAATTTACAGGTAAGGCGAAGCACAGCTATTCGTCCTTTATGCCAAGTTTCGTACGCGAATCGAGCAAATTTTGTTGGGAAAGGCTAATCAAGGAATTCATATATTTTCTAGTGAAAATAAAGGAAAGAAAAAAACTCTTCTTTTTTAACCCCCACTAAACTTATAGTCCCACTTTGCTAAAAAATTATTCTGCTATAAATTTTAATTACAAACGTTGAAATTAAAAAATGAATAATAATTGATTGGTCCGGTAAATTGCTTTTGCTTATAGGCATGTAAAATTTGAAAGTTAGTCGCTTTTCTCCTCCCTGGTTAAAAAAACGTATGAGACCGGATTGTAAAATAAACCTATACGATCTTATCCTGTTCTATCCGGATTTTGAATCCTGTTTCATATGGTCTTATCCAAATCAATAAAAACTTGGTTATTTCCGGATACGTGCGGATAGAACCGGATTAGATCAAAAAGCCCATCCTGTCTTGTCCGGAATTTGAACCCGGTTTTACCTAGTCTTATCCGATATCATAAGTTTTTTCTAACCAGGGCTTTCAAGTTGACTCGAGACGAAATTTACCGATTGTGGTTTCGCAGAAGTGCTCCTCGGCTACCTCATTGGCGAGATTGGCGCCCATGAGGACTGAGCAGGGAATCTTGAGTTTCTCCTCGATGATCTTCGAGATGAGCTTGATGTTCGTACCGTCGCCTGGCGCGAAACCCTTCAAATGTAACAGTCAGTTATACAAATTCCTTAAACTATTAATCTGACTGTAATGGAGTGTAAAAGTTAATTAAAAGTACAAATTTCCGGTCCAAATTTTATAACTCAGGAAATTAATAAATTAGAATAATCGACTATTAATTATCATAAAAATATTACATACTTAAATTAGCGATAAAACAAAAAAATTGATAAAAAATTAGATTAAGGTGACTAATTTAGTCGTTTAAAATTTCGTTCAGTGGCCTATTAGTACTCAATAAAGTGCAAGTGAGTAATTTGTCAAAAACCAGTATTTTTTAAATTATACAGTCGATTATTAATTTTTTATAACACGTGAATAAAAAAGACCAGTTTTGGCGCCTATAAAGTGCAGCGAAAATAGAGTTTCCCGAGTGTTAAATAAAGGGTACAGAAAATACTCATTTTCGCTACCTTTTATTGGTAGCGAAAGTACTCATTTTCGCTACCTTTTATTGGTAGCAAAAGTACTCATTTTCGCTACCTTTTATTTTCGGTAGCAAAAATGTGTATTTTCGGTACCCTTTATTTCGTTTTGCTCCATTTCCTTAATCAAGCTTTTAGAAAATTTGGTAACTGTTGACAAAATTTGGAAAATTCTGGAAAATTTTGGAAAATTCTGGAAAATTCTGGAAAATTTTGGAAAATTTTGGAAAATTTTGGAAAATACTGGTAAATTTTAAAAATTTTATATATATACATGCATATATATACGTATATATAATATGTCATAGACTTAAGTGGAAGACTCGTAAAAACTCTATTCTCAATCCACTTTGTAGACGACAAAGAATGGCCTTCTTTAGGCACTTGTTATAAAAAATACGGTACGCAACTTGGGGCAAAAGTGTATTTCCAGACTCGGATGATGATTTTGAATCATCAATCATCATCCTCACTTGGAAATACCCATTTTCGCCCCTAGTTGCGTAATATACTATTTAGGTCAGTAAAATGAAAAGTTTTAATCGAATTTCACATCCACTCAATCCCACATAAATAATTTATACCTTGATGAGAGAAAGGCCGACGGCGTTGGGCTTGATTTTGCCGAGCAGGGTGCCGCAGAGTCCCGGAATGAATTGATGCGGCACGACGAAGATGAGAATGTCGGCTTCCTTGGCGGCCTCAACCACGTCCGGCACCGCGATCTAAAACAGAGTTTTCGTATATTTTCAACACTAATGGGGTTTTTTCCATTTTTTTTCTCTACGGTTCGCGCACTGCGTGCTTGAATGTTGCACTACGCGCGACTATAAATATAAACGCAGCGGACAAAGGCGCCAAAGTGAATGATCGGAATGCAAACACCGCGTTGCGCGACATTGACGGCTCTTGTGCAGTCGATCAGGAGAATCGAGAAAAAATGCGTCACGCTTGCATTTATTACAAGCGCGGATGTTACCTTGAGGCATGAAGATTAATATTAGGGACAATGCAAAAGTTATAGACGGAGTTCACAAAATCGATTTTTTTATAACTAAACGAAACAAGACATAAATATACTAATTATCATTAGCTAAGAGGTCATTTTCTATTTTGCCATCAGGATCTTAGATATTATAAACCGGTACGTAAATTTTGCATTCTTGAAATGTTGATATAACCGCGTGCTCGTGGATATTCAATTGCGTTTCATGTACCATTTGCTTCATTACTTATGCATTATCGATGAGCTGCGAAAACATGAAAAATCCGAATGTCCATAATAACGTTTTCGCGCTTGATATTAATTAGTTTACAATTCGTTCCGCGCGACAAATCCAGCTCGTGAATTCTAGTTTTGAAAATAGACATACATATTCTAAAGTATTGTGTCGCATAATTACTACACCTGACGCAACACAGATCCATTCCAATCGAAAAGAATTTTCTAAGCACGCTCAATCTGCTCTCAAATCGGAAAAAATTAATCAAATCGGCGATAACCCGTCAATTTCGCAATCTAGCCGACTTTCGTCTTTCGTCCTCGTCCCTTATCTGAGGCGCGTATCTACACGCACTCGCACAGTCAGGTGATATAATAGACCGCAAGCGCATTGTAACGATTGTAAGCGCGACATGGGTATAACGGGGGAATAACATCGCGGCGTCGCCGTCGCCGAGTATAAAACAGAAGTCGCGCGCCGCGGCTCTCCAAGTCGCTTGCGAAGCGTTGCGCGCGCATATAGGTATCTTTGCGATTTGGCGAGATTGAATTCTGCAAGGCTCGAGATGAGGCTGAATTCCGTGGTGCCGAATTTCAAGGCGGAGACGACCGAGGGCCCGATCGACTTTTACGATTGGCAGAGCGACTCGTGAGTCTTTTGTTGTTACATTTGGGGGAATTTTGGCCGATCGGGATTTTCATTAGGGTGTGCGAGGCAGGTGAGATACCGATCGCACAAATTTTAACGAGCATGGGGGGGCCTCCCGTGAGATCTTTGAGATTCTTGCTTGAGGCTGCATGTTCACATTTTGAAGCATGAAGGTTAAATTAAGGCTCTAATTCTGTCTATTTTTAATATCTTTTACAGCTTTTTCTTATAAAAACTTGCACTGATGTGGTTAAAGGTAGAGGTATTATTTTTCAGTTGTAGTAGAACAATTGATATTTTAGAAACAAGGGCTCATTTGTAAAGGTCTTGAGTTACGTTTATCATATTTTGTGATTATAAAACATGTTTAACCAATTTAAGAGATATCAGGAGCCATTCTTGATACTTTCCTTGTTAGTTGACACTTTATAATGGTAACAAATCATCAAAATCTTTAAAAAATTAAGAAGGATAACAAATTATTTTGGTTTTGTTAAATTAACATTAATATTGATAATTCTTTTAATGCACATATTATTTTATTAAAGTGGAGTACATAGTAGTTTTGTACGCTGAATCATTTTACGAAGAAAGGTTTGAAATACTTGACTGCAACGAGCGATTTGTTATCCAAATTTACAGCATACAAATAGGGGGGCGTATACATTTATTCTCTGTAATTGGGTATTGCGTTATCTAACTCAGTTCACACTCACTGATTGTGACACTATTTATAGACTTATCGTTTTATATCTAAGCTATTTGTTTCGATTGCACTTCTTTTTAAAAACGCGGTTAAAAAATATAAACCGGTTTAAAACATAAAATATTAGTTAACAATATTTAATGTTTATTTGCTATTATGGCATACCTATAGTACATTTCAATATCCAATTGTTGGAAATAAATTTTTTCGACCAACGAAATCTAGAACTTGGGGAAAATTAATATAGCATTACGTTTTGACAGCCCTAAGAATACTACCATGTATTTTATTGTTGGGGCTATCTAAATGATGTGTTGTAATAAAAATTTGTATAAATTTACTTTTTACTTTGAAGTATATCGAAACACATATTTTCTTCTTCTACCATAATTTCGTTTAAGAAACCTTCTTGTTACCGGCAAGTATAAGAAACCACTCATTTAATTTATTTTTAATTTTGAGAAATATTTCTCTGAAAAGTGGTTGTTTTTGATTGAACAGGTTTAGCATAATTTAAAACTCAATTAACTTAAATTTTATAAAAAGGAAAATAAAGTTGAAATAATTAGCTAAAAAGACAGCCTACTCTCATCTCGAAAATAAATTAATAATATATAATTGCTAACAGATTTGAAAAAATTTAATTTCATGAATTTTATATGTTTAAACTTATAATTTTGATTCGAATTTCTAACCATACCTTATGCCTCTCCAAAACCGTTTTCTGAATCTAGATAATAATAGAATCTCTTGAAAATTGAACTAGATAATGTTTACATAAATACGAAGATAGTAAGCCGTTTTGTTGCTAAAATGCAAATTTATTTTACAGAGAGTTGTATTATCGACTTCTCTACTATAAACAAATTTATTTTAAATATAAAATTTAAGCATTGTCTGCTTAAAACTTCAATAGATTCCGTTATTATTTGAAACCAAAAAGCAGTTTTAAATATTTCCCGTAGTAAGAAATGCATAACCCTTTCACATCCTCTTAAACTGTGTAATTTACTTCGTAAGACTAAATAAGAATAAATCAGAACGCAACACCATAGACGGTACCACTTCAGAAACTAGTTATTACAACTGTGTCATTATACTTCCGTCTATCCTAAAGTTTAAACAGCGATAATTCTTTTAAGGCACCTCATTTAATTTCAATAGTTTAAAGCCAGATTATTCAATTAGCGACAAAGCGTGTCACTAATCGCTTGTCGCTTACGCTCGAGGAAGTGCACAAATCGCACGAGCCGTTGATTATGCAACGCTCTAGCGATTGGAAGCCAGGTACGTGATACTCTAAACGCACGACACTGATCTTGGCAGTGCAGATTAATGGTATGCCTGGCGGCGCGGCGGCCTTGATCAATCGCGACTTTGTGCCTATTTTAATGTATCGATCGAAAATCAAACAAAAGTATAAGGACATAAGTCCAGTATTTATGTTTTCGAGATATGAATGTTTAAGTTTCTTTTTTTTTTTTCATTTTAACTGATGTTAAACAATATTCATAAATATCAGTAAAGTCACTTATTTTTATACTTTCTTGATTGTTTGTATTTTTACCTGAAAATATACTATGTAAGGATACCAAAAACGCTCTAATCTAAATTTTCAACAAAAATGGACTATATAAAATAGAATTATCATCATTATTATTGTAATGTTTTTAATTTGTACAGGTTTAGTTACTAGCTACTTTTGTTCTCAAGCTTGCATGCATTCGAGAGAAAGTTTTTCGACGTATGCGACTGACTTCTTTTTCACGGTTATAGTTCAAGTTAGTTATGCAAGTGAATTGAGAATTCAAATTTACTTTCACTCGATGTTCAACGACCGAGAAATGATAAATCGACTATAATTCTAACAAAAATACTTATATTTAAGCAAAACCCAATCTTACTTAAATCAATTCAGTATGAATAGTGGACTTCTATACGATGCTTCAGATATTAAAAGCAACTTACACAAGGTTATTAGATTGAAATTTTGTAACATTTCATTCTAATAACTCTTTAAGGTGCGATTGGTATTGACATCTAAAACTGCGTAAATAATTCCAATATTAATTACCGAAGTCACACAAAGTAAATGAAAAAACCCACTCTCTAAACCTGAATAAGTGAAATTCCACTTATAAAAAGGGCATATGCACTTATTCAATAAGTTCAGAGTCGGTCACGTAGGATAAGTGAATAGTCACGTATTAAATAAGTGAAAATGTAATCACTTATTAAATAAGTGAAGATTGCATAAGTGAAGGTTCTTCTTTCCATTTCTGTTAATAAAAAGCAATTTTATTTGAAAAGTTAAGTTGCAATATACAGAAGCTTATATTTTTTATTTGAGACACTATTTGAGACGCACGATGCGTGTAATAAAATTCTGCATTTCACTTATTTAAAAAGTGAATAGAATAGTAGATTTTCAAATGTAAAAATGTTACTTTTTTGAGAGTGGATTTGACTTTTTTATAAGTTGAAAATATATCCACTTAGTGAAAAAGTGACATTTTCACTTATTCGGGTTTAGAGAGCAGTCAGCAATCATATTTGGAGATACAAAGTCCACATTCGAAGTGCATTCCGAGCAAAGTTTCCTTTTCCAATTGGCGCCGTCTAAATGAATGATCGCACTTTGCGAATACTACAGGTGGGTCGTGCTGTTCTCCCATCCCGCGGACTTCACGCCCGTGTGCACGACCGAGCTGGGCAGGCTCGCCGTCCACAAGCCCCACTTCCAGAGGCGCAACACCAAGCTCCTCGCACTCTCCGTCGACCAGCTCAACGACCACGTCGACTGGGTCAACGTACGTATTTCTAATATTTTGACGCCCCGTACGAAGACTAGCACAGCTCAGAATTGTCAAAAACAGCTAGTTCTTTTCCAAGACCTCTTAGTAAAACTTCCACTCTACAAATGGACGCTCCGTACGAAGACTAGAACAACTCAGAATTCTCAAAAACAACAGTTTTAATCAAAATCCTCCTACGAAACTAGGAGTTTTCAGGTTCTCGGACAAAAACTATCACCTTTTCAAAGGTTCTGAGAAAATATTAGTATTTATTAGAGGATCTAAAAAGGGCTAGTTTTATCTCTTATAAAACTAGCACCTTTTAGATCCTCTAATAAATACTAATATTTTCTAAAAACTGCTAGTTTTATAAGAGATAAAACTAGCACTTTTTAGATCCTCTAATAAATACTAATGTTTTCTCAGAACCTTTGAAAAGGTGATAGTTTTTGTCTGAGAACCTGAAAACTCCTAGTTTCGTAGGAGGATTTTGATTAAGTTTTGTAGAGTGGAAGTTTTACTTCAAGATAGTTGAGTGACCGGGGTGCTGCATTTTTCGAGGGAAATTTTATTCCAAAAGTATGAAAATGCAGTCAGTTAACTCGTTTGGAGTGAGATTTGAATTTAAAATTTTTACGGGGTAAACCGGTTTGTCCTAAAGCGGCATAATTTTTTCATCAATTTCATTTATTGTAATTAGTAAAAAATACTTTGAATGGATCTCCGTGATCTTTTCTATGTTTTACACCTGTGATCTTCTTTTTCTTAATTATAGAAAAATTTTTCTATGTGGTGGCTTAAATACCATTTTTTGTATTGAATCGTAATTATAGTACAGAAGTCAACCGAGTTTGCTAGACTTGTACACAATGCAGCAAAAGTTTTCCAACATGCTTGTTTACTTTCGGCCTCAAATTTGTTAGTTGACTGTCAAAAAGAGTCAGTTAAATAGAAGTTATATCTCTACATTTCATTCAAAACAACCTTATCTCGAAAATGCAGTTGTTAATACAGTAGTAATAAAAAGTTGGTTTTCGGATGAAATAAGTAGAATAGCGAAAAATAATTAGATTATATTTTTTCTTTTGCCATAAAAATGAAAATTTTGAAAGTTACAGACATTTAAAGTTTCCTAATTTTCGATATATATAGATATACTCTAATACTACGTGACGTCATGAATGTATACAATCGTGACGTCATGCAAATTTCAAATGGCTGTAATTACTTCAATTTTCGTTAAATTGAAAAACTAAAAAATCCGACCTAATTATTTTAGCATAAACTAGTTGAATATGAAATAAAAAAAATCATGCAACAATCGAATTCAATAAATCCGTATGTCGGCTTTCGATAGAATCAAGTGATACAAATTTTAATTGAGTCAGGCATTACTTTTTAACGAATAATATTGGTAGTATCTTTTATAGTAACACAATGAATGAGATTATTATACAAATTGTTACTACTAGGAGTTTACTACATCTAAAATTTATATCACTTGTTTTTATTGGAAGCCAAAATACGGCTGTTTTAAATGAAACATCGAGATACAACTGTTTTGTCTGCACCTCCGAGACATAATTATTTTAAACGAAACTGCAAGATAAGACTGTTTTGTTTAACAAGTCAGAGACACGACTTTTCGATAAAAGCCGTACATAAGAATCGGATGACGTGTTCATTAAATAAATAACCATTTACGAAAAACAAGATAATTTTCTTACATTTGCATCTGAGCCGCCAGATTAAAAAACACTTCGCTTTAAAGTAAAGCAATGCAAATTTCTAATCCGTCAACCTTTTTTTACCATTACATAATACACAAATAATGAAAAGTTTAGGAGGTTCTAGACCAAGAGCGACTACATACTCTAAGTCTAACTTTTGTCTTATTCCAGGACATCAAGTCCTACTGTCCGGACATCCCCGGTGACTTCCCGTACCCCATAGTCGCCGACCCGGATCGCAGCCTGGCCGTCCAGCTGGGCATGATCGACGAGGAGGGCAAGGACGACCCGGACAACGCCTGCACCGTGCGCGCCCTCTACGTCATCAGTCCGGATCACAGACTGAGGCTCTCCATGCACTATCCCACCTCTACGGGCCGCAACGTCGAGTTAGTTTCTTTTGCTGTTTACTTTGTAGTTTTTTTTTTGTTCAACACGAGTTGCTTCAAAGTGTCGTTACCAAAATATATATTTCAAAAATGCTACAAACGTCCAGAAATGCAGATTTGTAATTTGTAATTTCCACGTGGAAAATATTTAGTAGGAAACAATACAAAATAGGTTCCTTTTTTAATTTTCCGTAAAAATGCTTAATATTCAGTTAGTTAAAAATAAGTATTCTTCCCTATAATAACATTTGGACATTGACAATATGGACTTTAAGATCTATGCATTTAAATTTAAACATTTTTTGAATACAAAATAGGTTCTTTTTTTAATTTTCCATAAAAATGCTTAATATTCAGTTAGTTAAAAATAAGTATTCTTCCCTATCATAACATTTGGATATTGACAATATGGACTTTAAGATCTATGCATTTCAACATTTTAAACATTTTTTGAATTTTCGTTTTCGTTTAGCGATATTTTTAGCAGGCTATCATTTGACACCTCTCCTCATACATTTTCTCTCTTATAGTGAAATCCTACGAGTCATCGATTCACTCCAGCTGGTCGACAGAAAACCTCAAGTAGTCACACCAGCCAATTGGACAGTGAGTACACGTACAATTATACACGCAACTACGTTTGCAACCACATCGCGTCGATTATCGAATTTCTTTCCTACAGCCCGGCGACAAAGTCATGATCGTGCCATCGGTCAAGGAAGAGGACATCCCGGCTCTTTTCCCCAAAGGCGTCGATCGGGTCTCCATGCCATCGGGCAAAGTCTACGTGCGAATGACCGCCGACTATTAACGAATTCACACTTTCCACCCAAGATTTCACGCTAGCGAGTAGTGTTAAACCTATATATAATTTATGTTTATACAATTTTAATATGTTGACTACTGAGTAAATTAATTGAAAAAAAAAGAAATTAAGACTATCGTTTTATTTGGTTAATGTTAGATTTGTTGTTAGATGAATAATAAACGGTTTCATGATCACGAATCTCTTATAACAACAAGCAAACCCAATAAAAAAGCACAGCATAAAATACAATACACTGTACTCTCCTTTTGTGAGCCACTCAGGGTGCAAGTTTACAGTGTATTGTGTTTTATGCTGTGCTTTTTTATTAGGTTTGCTTGTTGTTATAAGAGATTCGTGATCATGAAACCGTAAATTGTTATATTAGCCCGAAGAGGGGAGTAATAAAAAACTCCCGAAACGTCGCTAATGACAATAAATTAGTGGGTTAGTTCCTAGCGATCACTCGATTTTTTATTCATCTAAGAATTTCCCTTGGAACAACAAATTCATCTTTACAAATTAGATTTGTTGTACCTACAAAATGCGGAAGATAGGAAATAGTGCACTCACGATATTGGGAGGGAGCTTGTGTCCCGGCAGGTACTTGACGTTCTCGTGGGTCGTGTTGATGATCTCCGTGAGCTTCTTGCCGTCGACCATCTCCTCGAACACGTACATCGTCACCTTCTCCTCGAACTTGTCGCTGAACTTGGTGGCATTTGCGCCCACAATTTTTGCGATCGCCGAGCCCCTAATTCCAGGCCGATCGTCAGTATTGTATCGACGTATTTTTTTTTTAAGTTTCTAGTTTTAATCGATTTTTTGATACTTTTATTGTTCAAAAAGAGGACTTAATTGATGGACGTGAACTATTTATGGTATACGATATATTCAATGTGTTTCGAACGATTTGTTTCCGTCCTTTAACCCTATTTTTTAATTATTTATTTTTATACCAGGTTATTGTTGCGAATTATAAAATTGTTAAATTAATCGTTATAATTATTGTTATATTTTTATGAATTATATTTTAGTTATGCGATTTCTTATTCACTATAGTTCAAAACTTATGTAACGAGCAATTCAATCTTGGCATCTAAATTTGTGAAAACACGTACAAGAGAAGCCTTGTACTCTAACTATCTACATGCATTCATAAATCTAAAATTACTATTACGTTAAAAATTTAACGAGGTATTCAATACAAACGTTATCCTCAATAAAACAATTCTACAAAAATGAAAATTACGTTAAGATATGTTGTTGCTCACATTTTATCGTTATCGCTTTAGTGAATAATTGAAGAAAAAAAAACCCAGCCTTTCCGCGATAAACTTGTTGACAAATACATAAAAAAGTAGAGACCGCACTTATCAGCAAAGTCACGACATTCCGTGTTTATGCGATTCGCGCAGTAAATTCAAAAGGTGCGTTAGCGCGCGCGCTCGCTCGACTTGGCCTTGAAAATATTGCACGCTCCGCGCGCATGCCAATGCACTAGTTTGGCTCTCATCTGTCAGCCCTAAGACACGCTTCTGCATTCTTCTCGCTGCGTGATTGACGTTTGCTCGCATCGAGCTTTTCCTCATTCAATTCATTCAAGTTCATTGATGGAATTTTTTGGAAAGTGATATATTTCCTTTCATTTTAACCCTTTGTGGCCATTATTCTTCTTAAAAAAACAGCTTTTTTCGTTACTTGTTTATTTATAACTATTTAACAATAAATAAAATATCAATTTTTGTTAATTAATATTATAGAGAAACCTCTTAGCTAATAGATGAATGTAAAATCATTTATATACACCTATAAATAAAATTTTTATACATAAAAATCTTAGACGAAAGAGGTGGCTATTATAATAGCCACTAAGCCACAAAGGGTTAAACAGAATTTAATTGAATTGAATGAATTGGGGATATATAAGAAAATTGAAGCACTAGTTAGTTGTATTGGAATATTGTTCTTTGCAGTAGCTTCCTGCATTTAGATTTTATTAGTAAACCTAATTGTATTTTTATTAAGTCCTTTGAAAGTCGCGTCAAGTTACGCGAGCACGCGGGCATTTGTAAAGCTTCGTTCGACTCTAGGCTATTTTCGGATCACGCGCGAGATTACTACCTGAGACGCGAGAATTTAAATTTTCACTTCGATGTGCGAAATTAATTTTTGTCACAGCATCCAACGCACATGCGACCACTGCCAAGGTTGCAGATTCATTTCCAAGACTTTCTCCTTCGCTTCATTCTTTTAGTTCGAATGTTATTTACTTATTATTTTTATTTGAACAATCGAAAGATTTTGACATTGTATTGATATTCAATTTTTAATTACTTGTCATATTGCTGAAATTTACTTTATTGAATTATAATGTATAATTATAATTATATTATATAAAGCGAAATGTAACCAAACTGTATTGATTTTATTTTTTCGTTTAATCTGTGTTTTTTCTAGTTCGTCAAACTTTAGTGCTGTATTATTTAATATACTCGTAAGAGAGTATGAAATCAGACTATAAATAAAAATAGGCCACAATAAGCGGGATAATAAAAGCTTACCAGTTTCCGCTTCCAACGATGCAAATCTTCGTTTTCGACATGTTGCCAAAAAATAGAACAAACGTACGTCGGATGAAATTTATCTGTTTAAAATCAAAGCAATTTTATCAGAAAACGTAAATAAAATATTGTATCTTAAAATCTTTCCGCGCAAATTTTTATTTATTTATCGAACCGGCTATCTAATTTCCCGACGACAATTGACTTGATTATTTTACAGCATTATTAACCCAATAATCGTCTAATTAGTAATTTCCGTTTAATAATGCAGCTTGCGTATTAATTTGGATTTCAAATCACACTGAATTTTTCAAACACACACGCTTGAAAGTCACTTTGCATATGAAAATCATCTATAACATAGTTCCGTACTCTATACACTACATATCTCTACAGAAAGCGAAGTAAATAAAAAAAACAATCTTTCCCGAAACGCACACGTACACAAATTTTACCATACAAGAAAAACCCGAAACTCAGGCTTCTTATAAAAAAAACCCTGCAACCGAGCGAGCGCACGAAACAAGTAAGGTAATATAAAAACAAGCTCAGCGGCGATCGAATTCGTAACGGCTTTTTGCAAGCTCGCGCTTACGTTTGCGTCCGGCGTGCGAGAGCGAAGTGAAGCTCACCAAGCCGCGTCCCGTTCCTTTAGTCTCGCTCGGCCTTGCACTTGCTCGCGGGTGTCTCGTCGCGTCAGTTGGCCGAGCGTCAAGCCGCGCGCGGCTCGCCAAGGCATCGGAGCCGTAAAATTAGCGCGGAAGGTTGATTAGACGGTGATAATAGCGGGGTGAGAAGAGAAGCTCCCTATACCTCCGCAGCGTGCGACGATCTCTGGAGGATTGACGAGGGAATTGCCGCTCCGGTGGTCACGAAGTTGACGGCTGCAATTATCAGATCCATGCGCCGGTTTATCACTGGTGTGTGTTGATTTTTTGACGGAAGCTCGCGAGCGTGCTGTTGCGTAAGTGCTATTGACGCTTGTCTCCTTGCACTTTTATGCCCGTTGAGCTTTCGATAATTTCTCATTTTTTAGAGAGTTAAATCATTGTGTTTACTGGGTAAATTATGTACGTCATTCACGTAATTGAAGTAAATTTTACATTAATATAGAAAAAGTGATCAGAATTATGTCTAATGCTTATTTATCGTTAACCTCATAAAATAGGATGAAGAGGTTGAAGAATATATTATGTGAATGTTCTTTTTAACTGACAGGGGGCCATCCTTAAATTACGTAAGGCGCGGGTGATGGAATGTCATTTTCTTGCGCTTTCGTGCCTTAGGGTAGGAGTGTTAAAGGTTTCATAAATTGTTGCTTTTTTGGGGGGAAGTTACAAAAAATCTTACGATTTCTTGCGTGGTACAACATGTAATTTAAGGATGACCCCCCAACAAACTAAAAGACAAATTTTAATTTGTATCTTTCATAGTATTTACAAGAACAAAAAATCTAATAATCAACGAAATAATTAACTTGTATACAAAACAGTTTAAAAAACTAAATAATTGTTAAATAATGATATTGATCTAAAACATAATTAACAAAAAATAAGAACCTCTTAAAAAGACTATGACCTTAACTTAACTTTTAAACAAGAACTGCATTGCTCTCGTACTACTGATATCAATATGATATAAATTTGTACTCTTTACAAAAATATTTGTTTCAAAAAAGTAAGTTTGTCATAACACTGATTAATAATTTCATGAAATATGATAAATTGCATAACAGAGTCGGACAATAACGCTTTATTAAATAACGACCGTAAATATAACCGATGATAAAAATAGTTGCAGACTACAATTTGTTTTATATCCTTTATAACACTACAGTATATCAGCTCATTAAGAAGATACGTACTGATAACTGAATTGAACTGGATTAAATCAATAAACATTTACAAGTTCATGATGTAATCGAGGACTGCATCGATTTTTCGCAGATATGCTTATAAATATAAAATTCTTTTATCGAAAGAAAAAAATGTTCGAACACTATCAAATATTTCTAGCCTGTCAAGTTCGATAGCCCGTCGCCACGTGAAACGCTGCACTTCAGCCTCGAGGCTTGCAAAACTTTAACGCTGTGGCAACCCTGAGTTCAAGACCCTTAATTCATCAATCGTCGCATTATTTTTACACCTACGCGATTTGCTTCCTCGTATTGTTCTCGTAATTGCATTACGAGGTGTCGAACGACGTGTGAATTTCAAATGAAATTAGAATTGATATAAGCATGAAAAAAAGAAACATTTCATTTCATTGTGTATATGAAAAGTTATTATTTTGTTTTTATTCTTTTAATACAAAATTTGCATATATATATAAACCACGTAAACGAGCATGTCAATAGAAACTTTACAATTCGAGAAGTACGTAATAACAATAAATCTCTCGACATGGACAAAACCGAAACCACAAACAAAAAAAAGATCTAAAAAACAAACAAAAAATTTCACCTACACCTGATTTACAGTCTCTTCAAAATAACTTTGTAGCAAAAATGTGTAGCAAAAAACTATATAAACTTAAAAAAAAGGAAAAGAACAAACAAATACCCTGCTAGGCCGTGAATATCTTGAGTCGACCCAGTAAAGTGGAGGAGTTCGAAACTGTGATGCTCTAGGGATGATGATGATGATGATGATGATGAATATGGCGGTGAGCTTTGGCTTTGGTTGAATGAACTTCGATGTGGCGATGATGTGCCGAAATGCAAGTGCATATGTGATGAAGATGGCTTTCAACGGAATTTATTTCTCTTTTTCTCTCTATCTGTCTCTTTTTTGTCTACTTGGAAGTCTTCAGAGGTGACTCTTTGGCGAGTTGGCTTGCTGCTGTTCGTACTCGGCGTCGATGTCGTCCCTAAAAGTGCAAATTGTGAGAAAAAAAAATCAAATTCTGCAGATGCAAGGTTGCTTATCATTGTCTGAATGAGCAAAGTATAAAATAAAAGTAATATGAAATTTAAATTAAATAATCCTCTAAGTATATTTTTTAACACTTTCAGGGCTATAGAAAATATAGAGTTCCTGGCCTAAATACCTTTTACAATAACTTTCTTTATTATGAAAATTTAATTTATTTGGTACTTGTAAGTATATAATTGAATACTCTAAATACATAATTGTTCAAAATAGTAGTATGACCCACCGGTGGGTCGTATTAAAAATTAATTTTGTTACTAACAATGATTCGTTAAGTATGTACAGCTATGGATTTAGGCAAATCATATATGTTCAAAAAGATAGAAATACATTTTCACATTATTGCGACATTCCAGATTGATTATTGTTTGGAAGCTGTTCGATGGATATTTGGTTCCTTTTATTTCACATTATAGATTATAGATAACATTAAATCATAAATACTTGTGTAATAAAAATATATTTTCTAATCTATTTTCTTTTTCGAAGCTATGAAATACTTGTGTACTTTCAAAGAAGTTCCAAACTTATATATAGACACACACGTACAGTAAAATGCTTTACAATCACACTATCGGTAGTTATAAATAATAACTGTGCCAAAATTATTTACAGGTATTTCTCAAAGATTAAAATATGAATTTTTACTTATTTATTTTTACTTATTTTATTAATTATTTAACTCTTGTTGTGAAGACTTAAAATACTTGGTTTCGGGTCCTGGTGAAAACATTTCATTTTTGAGTGATGGAACATAAAAATGATCCCTAAACCCCATTTACTTATGTTTTTGTTACGAAAAAGTAGTTAAATAATTAAAAAATCGTATGACCCATATATAGGTCATACAGTACCACAGGAAAGAAATTTTCGACCCGTATATGGCTTGTATAGACCTGAAAGTGTTAATGTAGATACACTCAATCAGCATTAGATACCCTTTACATCCGGCAAAACAGACCAAACAGGTTTTTGATAAAGTTAAAGATAACAAGATAATATTAACAAATAATAACTATATATTTCTTCAATAATTTTAACGTACATTCTGTAGTTTTATTCATAACAATACTCCGCATTTCTTGACTAACAATTTTTAAGTTTTTTTTGATTAAGTGACGTTTTCTTCATATCCTAATTAATCAATTCGTATAACATCGTATACTTTCTTGTTTGTCACATAAACGCAGGATAAATCAACATACTTGTTCAAATAATTATTTTCTATATTCTATGAGACCTTTAAAGTACTTACATATTTTTCTACCCAATAGATATTTTTTTATTTATACGATAGAGAAAGTTATTGCATGAGATTTATCGCTAAAAGGCGAACATAATAAAGCGTATACATCTTTTTATATTAATTAATTTAGTATACTATGTATAAAGATTCCAATAAAAACTTTTAATTTTCATCTAACAAAATACATTTAAAAATATTGTAAATAAATAAAATAGGTTGTGAGATATCTGTAATATTAATTACTTTTTAATAATCTTTGGCCGTTAAATTTTCAATTTTTCCCGTGTCTTAAATTATACTCGGATTCTCTAGACACTTATACAGAAAATGTGGGGCATCTTATGTTTTTCATTTGAAATTAATATTTTTATAAAACAAAAGATCATGGTTTTACATGTAAATGTATATACTGTAGCAACTTATTAATTTTACTTTAAGTTTTCTTACTCATATTTGTTTAGAAACTATATTAAACAGATCGTCAGTTACGTGCATAAATTAAATACATTAATAGCAGTTAGGAAAGTGGAGATATGAACACAGTACTAAAGTTATGTATTAATAAAAAATATGCATTAAGCATAATTTTTTAAAACAATGCAAAAGTTAATAGTTTTTCAAATAGATCGTCTTATAAATCACACATTCAAAAATTTCGTTTATCAAGATATATGGACTTTTCAATTGTCTAACTTGTGGTCAATAACTGTTCGAATTGCCTTTCACATCTTCTTAAACAATCCTATCAAAAATAAGCGCTGAAGCATCGTTTTACAAAGTATTTGCTCATATTTCTTTTAAAGATAACGCTTCCTTTCTTTGCATATACAAAAGAAAAACCCATGGCGCAAAACAAATATATACATGTATATACACTTTCTCTATGTTACAGATGCTTTCGATACAAGGCTCTTTTTCCTGGTATTCTGGCATTATTTTATAAGTGAATCAGGGTGAAGCAAATCTTATTGTGTATAACTCCTCTGTTATTATAATTGTAATTATCATTTTCAATTTGTCATGATTGTGGAATTATTAAGTAATGCTTAGTATATGCTTAATTTGATACTCACTAGAGACTAAAAATCAAGATTAATTTTGGCACTTCTAGTTAATTCAAAAGAATAAAAAATCTGTCAATCAACTAAATATTCAACACATTTGAGTAACAATTGATAAAACTATATAAACGTTAAGTAACAATTGAATCTAAAATATAATTGACAACAAATAGAAACAGCTTAAAATGCTATGACTTAATTTTTAGACCAGAACGTCTGCGTTGCTCTCACTACTGACATAAATTTGTACTCTACGCTAAAACATTCGTTCAATGAAAGTAAGTTCGTCATAACTGTTTCCTGAATTAATGAGCAATAGGAACACAACCTCGGTAATGAAAAAATAAATTGCTTTCCCTTGTTGCAGAATTGTACGTCTAAAATGTATTTGTTAATCGTAAATCTCCCTAACACGTCAGATTACTGTAGTTTACTCGGACCATAAACTTTTTCTCAACCTCTTTTGCGTATATCGTAGCCTACAGTGTGAGAGGGTGCAGTTTACCGTGTTTTACTAATCTCGTCTCGAAAGCACGCGCGCTTTTGTATCTCTCTCGCTTCACTCCAGGCGCACATATATATAGCGGTCTCGCTCGAGCGAAGGATGTTTTCGTGAAAGTTTGGTGGGTGTGGGTGTGGTAGGGAGGCGCGGCTTACATGTGCTCCGGATGGCTGCGGATGCAGTCGATGAGGTCCGTGGCCTTGAGCTCGCCCACGCAGATCCGGTGGATGGCCGTGAACAGGGGGAAGCGGCCCTCCATGTCCTTGGACTTGAGCATGTAGTTGACCTCCTCGGCGGTGAAGGGACCCTGAAGCTTCTGCCCGTTCAGCATCTCCTTCTCCAGCTCCTCGATCGTCTGCGAAAAGTCGTTTGTTAATAGAAATATTGTTATCATTGCGATGTTGACGTTGATTAAAGGGAAAATTCTCAATCAAAACTTGATAAGCAATAGAAAGATTTTTAACCGATACTGTCAACATTTTAAGGAGGTTCAGGAGTGTCACTGGGTGCGGGGAAGAGTGAAGGACTCCTCCCTTTCGCACCCAGCTTTCTAAATATTCATTTAATAAGTATGTAGTTTTTCATTCTTGCCTCTGTATTTTTTCACACAGCACACCCTATGTCAATTTGTTTTTATGACTCGAACCCCATAAGAGTCCATGTATAACGGGTAAACTTCTAATTAAAATATCTTCTAAATATGTGCGGTGTAAAATATTGAAAATATCAGGCATCTTTATAATTCTCTGAAAAATTACAGTTTTCAGTTTTATTAAGTTCTCTGAATTTTTTTGTAACTCCTGAACCTCTTTAAATAGGGTTTAAGTTTTTAAGAAGTATAGGGATTATTTATCTCTTTTTACTGCCACATAATATTTGTAATCGTTCAAAACAAAATTTTAACATCAACATTCACACTGTGCATGAATGCAAAGGCGATTTTTAATGGATTGGCTTGAAACTATTAAAAAAATCTTCAGTACAAAATGTTAAGCGTATATACGGTTGTCACTAATTTTAATGAATGTTTCTCATTTCGAATAGTTATTTTTTAATTTTCTAAATTTTGTTACGCTCATATTTTAAACAAATGGTGTTCTGAAGATTTCCTGAAAATTTAAAGTTAATCCATTAAAGATTTCTTCTACAATCGTACAGCATATAAAAATTGATGCTGAAATTTTTATTCGGATGTATCCAAGTATTATGGATCTACAAAAAATTAAAAAATAAGTGGCCTCAACACCTTTTAAAATACTTTAATTGCACTCGTATATTATGTGACAAAACAATGCATAAGGGTAAGGTGTAAGGTGGTGTTTTTAATAATTATATTACTTTTCAAGTTTTTACGAAGGCTTGTCCCTTTAAGCATGATATTATATAAATACAAACCTTGCCGGTCTTGACGAATGCCTCGGAGACTTTGCGATTTCTGCCTCCGTAGCAGGTGGTGATGAGATCGGCGACGCCGCAGCTCTCGAAGAAGGTTGCGAGTTTACCGCCCGGGAAGAAAACGTCGACGAACTTGATCATCTCCATGAGACCGAGCCTGATGACCGCGGCCTTCGTGTTGTCGCCGAGTCCCAGACCGTCGACGAAACCAGCACCGCACGCTACGATATTCTGCAAAAATGCGATTTTTCATTTGACCACTCGGTTAAGAAAACAGACTCTTTTTAACTTATTTCAAAGAAGAGAGCAAATTACTCGATAACTATTATGAAAATTTATAAGTTTAGCTTGGTATTGTTCAACTTAGGTCAGGAAACAATTTCTTTCAAAACCGGTTAAGCAGGTACTTTTGTACTACTTTTTTTACTTTTGTAAGAGAGCAAATTACTCGATAACTATTATGAAAATTTATAAGTTTAGCTTGGTATTGTTTAACTTAGGTCAGGAAACAATTTCTTTCAAAACCGGTTAAGCAGGTACTTTTGTACTTAATTTTAAGTCTTCTTTTAAGGTGCATTTTCATGGTGCGTCAAATCTTTTGCGTCAACTCCCACCACATTACATTTTACGAGGGAATCCCAATGTTTACATTAACTTAATTATTTTTGTAATATATTATTTCACTGTCATATACATGCGATCTGCCAAAAATGTAATATTTTATATTAATAATAGTTTGTAAGTTTTAAATATGTTTTCTAATAATAGAACTGAATGTTTAGCACGTTTCAAAACTTTTTATTTAGATAACTTTTTCGATTACACACGTGACAGTTCAATTGTTTACTGAAGTTAAACTATTTTAACATGAGAATTGCGACAGCGCGCGTAAAAATATCACGTCATCTAGTTGACGCAAAAAGTTTGATGCACCATGAAAATGTACCTTTACTTTGTCTTGTTACGCCAAATTCAACGTTAGTTTCATTATGTTTTCGTAGACGTTCATTCACGAGTCATTCACCCGCGCGTTTAAGCCTGGTATGCAAAAAGCTGGAGGCTGAAGTGGAAAGTACCTTGAGAGCACCGCAGCACTCGACGGAATCGACGTCTTCGACGACTACCACTCGGAAATACGAAGTCTGAATAATATCCCTCAGTATCGGAGCCTTCGCCTTATCCTTGCACCCTGAAACAAAAGCATTATATTGTAACGAAATATTCTCAAAAAATCAGCACCAAAATTATTTAGAACAAAATAATAATAAATATTTATATCACTATTATACATTGATCCTTTTACACATATATTTACAGCTGCATCAATTGTCAAATAAAGCATCTGTTTATTGGCATAAAAATAACAATCGTTTTTGAGGCTTGAGTGCAGGAAGCGCGCGAAAGAGCGCGAGAGATAAGCACGTTTCTTCTCGCTTTTTCGCATGCGTCATCGCAATTTCGCGAGCACGTGACAAGCACACGCTCACGTAGACACGTCGAAGACGAACTTGTGCCGCTTCGCCTCGCGTAATACACGCGAATCTTCGCGCGTACGTTGTGTAACCGTATTGTCGTACTTTTTTTCCTTGCGAATTATTGCACGCGCTCGCTTTAGCATCGGTACAAATTGAACGAGCTTCTTTTCGCACGATAACGGGTATTAGCATTATGAATACTTTTGCGTTCTTAATGGCTCGAGTGCATGCTGCAAGTAAAAATTAAACAAGCTAACTGAGAAATATTGTATAGCAGAGTTTAGGATTTTATTTTGTTTAAAAAATTAGCTTTGGGTAAATGTACTCTATATACTGACCCACTATTAGAATTGATATTGACACTATCAATGTACGTACATAACAAGTTCAAAATGTAGTATAACATTGAAGATATTTGATTATTACAATTTCTAATATTGTTTCTTTTTCGTCAACGAAATAGGTAATCACAAATATTTTCGTTTTTGATATATTGAAGTAAACTGCTTTTTATAAATAATAAATTTTGCTATACAATTTGTAATGTTTAGCAAATACTCTTTCCCGGTGTATGTATAATTTATCGTAAGAATAAATGGAAAACCTACCAATTGTGGTCTCGCAGAACATCTCGTCGGCGACCTCGGACGCCAGGTTCGCTCCCATGAGGACGTTGACGGGAATGTGAAGCTCCCTGGCGATTATGTGGGAGATGAGCTCGATGCCGCCGCCTTCTTTCTTGTCGAAACCCTGCAATGATCAATGATATTTACATGCGCACTTGTAAAACAGATTTGTGTGATATGACACTAATAGCGACGTTACATATTATATTTTTATGTAACATCAAAATTAGATTTCATGGTATCATGTATATATTTTTGTAGAAAATCGTTAAATTAGAAACTGTTCTAATAAAGAAACTTACAATAGTTCTATTGATTTAAAAATAAATTTAATTTCTTTCATGAAAAATACTCGACAATATTATAGATTAAAATACTCGTCGAGTCTGGCTGTATAAATAAAGGTCGCGTTTTAATAAGGAGCACCGTAAGAGCGGTTTCGAAAGCAAAAACAAGTCGATAATTCATGCGAATAAGTATATAAATAAACGGCCGTCGATTTCTTTTTCTTCTTTCCGCTCGATCGCATATTTATGAGCGTACACGCGAGCAGCTCCCGCGGACTCGTAAAGCGCGGCGTCGCGGAGTTGATGAACGCGCGCATAACACACACACACACACCTTGATGAGAGAAAGACCGATGGCGGTGGGCTTGATCTTTCCCAGCAGAGTGCTGCATATCCTGCGGATGAACTGGTGCGGCACCACGAAGATCAGGATGTCCGCGTCCTTTGCGGCCTCGACGACGTCGGGAACGGCGACCTGCGAAATAAATCACGCAGTGTTTTCATTCGTTCTCGGATCTTTTTTTACCATGCGTGTAAGGAATGCCTTCCTTCCCTGGTAGAAAGTTAATTAGAATGGCTGCTTAGCTTATTAATTATTAGCCAGAAGATTAATAAGTTATTGATAAGTCAAATTATAGCTAATATCTGGCTAAAATCTGCTTAAGATTATGCAAGAACGTATTTTGTTTGCAAATCTAACCTATTTATATTTTGTTTTGAAAAGTTATTAGTTTTTAAAACTATACATTGTTATACTTTATTGAATGTTCAATACAGTATACCGCCAAAATAAATATTTTTATCAACAAATAACAACTTACGAGATTATAGAAATATGTATATGCAATACTAAAACTATTTGATAACTAATAATTTCCTTTCCGAAAATTAGTCAATCATAACTTAGTCAACAAAAATTTTGTGATAAATTTTGTAATAAAACTTCATTGTAAAACTACAAATATTTGTTTACCAATTCTCCAAGTTTCGTCATAACTTACATTATTTTGTTTTTATGGTTATTTTTATAATATGACTACGTGCATTCTATTATTTATAACATAAATTTCTTTAATAATGCGACATGACACTTAAATTTTACTCGGAGCTTTGGTACTTTTTGTGTAAATAATACTTTTTAAATGCACGCGTCGTTATGTAAAGAAATAACCTAACCTCCATTACTACTACACATTTAAGGTACATTTTTAACTTTAATTTAGTAAAATACTTAATGTAGTATGATTAGAATTGCGTATTACTTTGATTATTATAAAACTGTTATTATTTCCATTATTAATTAATACATAAATTAATTAGTTTATCAATTTTATATTAACTAAAATATTAAGCAGAATCTAGCTAGAAATCAGCTAAAAAGCATGTCGTTTTCAACTGATTTCTAGCTAATTTCTTAACCAGAATTAAAGCAGATTTAGAAAATCTAGCTAATATCTGACTAGAAACCAGTTTAGATTTCTACCACAGTTGTTTTAAACTTTTAAACAATTTTTCACTGTAAGCAGTTTCTGTTATATAACTTTTTACTATTCCCTCTTCCTTTTACAGGATTCTTAACCTTGTACTCATTCAGTAAAGTATACTTAGAAGTTAGAACGTATTATACACGGGTAAAAGTGCTGCGGTAAAGTTTGCTTGGTAAAATGTTACTTAATACCGAGTAAAAAGGGCCTTTCTATTGGGGAACTGACAGTTGAAGTAAACCTTACTCCAAAATTGAGGAAATTTTGACACTTTTGAAACAAATCATTGTAACACAATTTGACAAACATAAGACATACTGACCTTTGCATTTGATGAAAAATTGTACGTAATGAAATTTATGTACTCATATTTTAATATAGCCTGATTTTTGGTTGAAAATTGGTCTATAACGTCAAGATAATCATTTCAAATATTAATTTTAATTTAATTAATGATTTATTAACCTATTAAGGTAGAAATTCCGTCGGAATTATAGAAATACAGAAAATAACTAATTCACTGATATAAAGTATTATGCGTATAAAATAATACAATAACATTCATTACATAAAACCTTTTTCCTGGAGCATGAAACAATTAGCACGCGTTTACAACCCAATAAACTTTTATTTTTAAACTTAGGATTTTTTAGATTCTTTTTAAAATCCTTATACAATCTACAGTACCTTCACCGTATCAGTATTGAAAAAATTTGTAGATTAATGTTGAAGAAAGAAATTAAGCCCTGAAATATTAAAATTGGTTGAGAAATAAAGAGAATTCTATTGTACAAGTAGAATTTTTTTAAATTGACAATATTTACGCTTCTGACGTCATGATTTTGTTGAAATTATTTTTTTCCGTTTCATTAAGCATCTTTCTTTAATATGATTTACTATTTAAATTATAGAATCTTTATAAGCTATTTATATAATTTTTTATCTAATGGTCAATTAAAAGCGACATAACCACCTTAAGTAACGGATAAAATCCAAATTTATCCCAAGCCGTGATGCCCTTTTTGCTGTAGCATTTTTTTTCATATTTCAGTGAACTTAGAGAAATACTGGAGACAAATAGATTCACATTTATACAGATTCTTTTTTAATCAAGAAAATTTAAAAAAAAGCATCCAGAATATTCTTTTCATTGTGTGCGAATACTTAACGTGCAAAGTTTAATCTTCTTTTTTCTAATCAGTACACGAGAATTCTAACCAGTAGATAGGTCAGTCTGTGTGCACGTGTATTACTATTTTATCTCTCAATATTAGCTCCCTCGAGTTGAATAATCTATGGCATGATTATTGGTTACGTCAAGGCTCAATAAGATAATTTAAAATCCAATTAAATTATAAAAATAAATAAGAATTATTAAAGTAGATTTCTACCGTGTATTTACAATTGAAGGGCCGCGTATAGAATAACGATCTAACTCGAAAACTATGAGTTCGAGAGAAATAGCAAGAATTCTGTATTTGTTTATTAACAAGTAGGGGAGGGTGGGGTAAGCGTGGCACCCTAACTTATTTTAAACATATCATTAAAATATTAAAACATATCAATATTTAAAAAATTGCAATGTATAGGTCTATTCTTCTAGTATTAAGATTCGTTATTGCAAATTTTTAATTTGAATTATATTATAGTTTAAAAAATCAAATTCTAGAGCGATCGAAAATGCCACACTTGCCCCACCGGTGGGTCAAGTGTGGCACGGGGTGGGGTAAATGTAGCACGACCGAATGATGTTTTTATTTCTGCTGGTAAGTTCATGAAAATTGTGTTTTTTTTTAATATTTATTAGGAATATTGAGAGAGGCTATTTATTAGGTTAATAAAATATTAAATAATAGTTTTTTCAATTAAAATTTTTATTTTTTTATCCAAATGTAACAAAGAACTTATATAATATCAATCACAATTTAATACTTTTTTGATACATTTATTCTATTTTTCTATAATTAATTTTTTTTTACTTTGGCAATACAAAAATAAATAATCTTTTGAGATATAATTATATATTTAAGGCTTTGGCAACATCTTCAGTTACGTAATAAATGTTCACCGGTTCATTATTAAAAAATGTCTCATTGTTTAGAACTGGCAGATCTGGTATTTCAATAATACTTTGAATATTATCCAAGGAAGGTAAATCTACAATTGAACCAGTTGGCACCTGTGAATTACACGTGTGCTCTATCCCACCTTGCTCCGTTTTGAGTTCGATAGGTTAGGTGCGTCAAGACGAACTCACTACGCGGCGCTGTGTGTGCTATATTTGCCCCACTTAGTATGCCACGATAGCCCCTTTTTAATTCAATTTTTAATCATTTATAATTAATTATTTACGGCACTTTTGAAAAAACAAAAGAAAGGCTCTAAAAGTTTAAAAGTTAATTTATGAAACGCGCATAATTTCACTTAAAAAAGGAATCATTTTCGATCCGCACTGAGCCGACGAAAAATGAAGGCAACCTTTTTTTCATGCTCCGATTTTCAAACTTGCATTAATAATTATTAACATTAATTTTTGAGTTTATGACTTAAGAAAAAAATACTAGAGTCATTTCTAAATGTGTATAAACAAAATTAGATTTTTAACGTACGTTATTGTTTATAATATTAAGGTGCCACACTTAGCTGCCCTGCCCACTTTACCCCACTCTCCCCTATAGCAAATGGTATAATAAAATAGTGAATTTACCGGTTTACTTTCGTCGGATAACTCTGAAAGAAACTGCAGAAGTTCGTAGAAATGATTTCCATATTGCAATATTAAGTCGGTATCTCTCGAAATTTGGCGAAAATAGCCCTAGGGCGGTATAAGATATTTATACAACATTTACAAACACTATATTGTTAAATTAACAGATTAACTACCTCGATACAGGTATAAATACTTTTAGACAATTTTACGAAACTATGTATCGAATCACGTAAGTCAGAACAAAATTAGCTAAAATCAATTAAAAAAACATCAATTTTTTATTTTGACAGCACTGGCGCAGAGAGAAAGGAAAGAGGAAAGAGGGGGAGCGCCAAAAAGTGCAGAGCTTCGCGCGCGTCGAGGAGTAAAATATTACGCGCGTGTTAGCCTTGTCCGGCAATTCAGCGTTTGGGCGCTTTAGGTAATTATTAGCGATCCCGGTTCGCCGCTTTTGTCCAGTCGAGCGGCAGCTGTAAGCGGATTCCAGATTCGCTCCTGCGCTCGTGACTCCTCGGTCTACGGCATAACAACACCCTGGCGCTTTGAAAAACACGTGAACTTGTTTTCTTGAATGATTCTCTTTAGCTATATATATAGCCTTGAAAATAATATGCAATTGTTGGACTGATTTCAAAATTGTAAGTAAATATTCCAAGCGTATTTCTAAAAATGATAATTTTCAAAACGGCGTGCTGGTTTAACTTTGTCTAGTTAGTTTTAACTGATCGACTTGAAATGTTGACGATATCTTCATTTTGACATATGTAATCTGTGATAATTCATAAAGAGCGCAGAATATTATAATGTTTTTTAGCTATAGCTACATAAGATTGTTTTTTTAAATGTTCACCCTTTCTATTAAAATGCATATTTCCTAAAACGGCTATACGTATTTATTTAGTCAATGTAGAAAATTAAACTTCTTGGATTTTGGTTTTAATTCCCAGACCTAATAGCTACTGAATAATCCTGTATGTTAATGAGGGTGTTTTTTTCAAAACACCGTCAGATAACAATTTTATTTTGATTTTGTTTGGCTCTATACGAAAGAATAAAATACTATACAATAAATGTCTCGAAACAAATACTGCGTTCTACGCATATTATTATATAAGTTAAAAAATTGAAAAATATAGCTTAAAATTTAAAGATTCAGGATGGTGTTATGCCTTAAAAAATTGTAACATTTATTTTTCGTAGTTAATTTCATTATTATCCGATTTAAAAAGTTATGTCAACTAATTACGACAAAAAAGTGAGAGAAACAATCAGAGGTGAATGAACAAAGCTAAGTGTGTAAACACGGCATTCCTCGCAGCCATTCAAGTTTTTCTCACACTGCAGTCGTAAAAAGAAAATTCAAACAAGAGCCTGTCACTTTTTTCTACGCTTCGCACGCTCAATCAAGTAAAGTGTCCGTGGCATTATACTTTGTTTTGTATTTTCTTCTACTCCCGCGATATACATGCATGCTCGCGCCATTCAAAGATCAAAAAAAGCGTCAAAAGAAATGTGCATAATGAGTATTGAATTCCTCTCATCTTTTCATAGAATATTCCTTTCAATGACTCGATTTTACAATGTTCTTATATCAGGTGAACTGTATAAAAAATATATTATATTGTTATATGTATTAATATTTTTTAAGGCGTTTGCGAAATGCGTTCTAGACAAAATAGGCCGTATAAAAATTGATTTAATGAAGCGCTAGCAACCAACGCTTCTTTGAGTCATTCTATAAATATATCTATTATTTTCAGTTGCACGCTCGCGCTGCAGTATTTAATGACGTCATCGGTTATAAGCGCAAATCTGTCATTAAAACTAATAACTGGAGCTTGAGTTGATTGTTGTCTAGAAAAACACTTAAGTAAATGCCGTTTATTGTTTAAAAAAAAAGGTTATTAAAGTAAGTAATTTTTTAAGATAGTACATCTGCATATTTATTTTTGTATGTTAAAAGCAGTCTAATACAGAGAGAGTCTATTCTTTAAAAAATTCTCTGGTACTCGTAAGGACACAGTCGAACAAAAGCCCAAACAATAATTATTATATTACGTTCCAGCAAGTTTTACTAAACATAAGTACATTTAACTGCAGCATTCTTCGCGAAATTTTGGCGCTCTGGAACCAAATTACTACATTTACCGGTAAAAAAATTAAAGAAGTATTTATAAAATTTATTATTTAATTTCTCTGTTTTTATTGTATATTATGTAGTGTTTGTTTTCTTTTCTTAGCAACACCTAACATTAGGAAATGATATCTAAAATTTATTGTTCAATTTCCCCGTTTACATGACATATTATGTAGGTATTGTATTTTTTCTTAGCAATTCCTAATTCCAGCATAACTCCTAACTAAACACCAGTTTTCTGATAAAAATGACCGCGAAAATCATAGTACACATTTTGACTCAACGACAAAAATTATAACGAATAACATTAATCTTTTCCACAAACTAAGGACGTCTCGCATTCACGATAATTTTCGCAGTAACTTCTATCGGTAAACTTTCTCTGTACGATCGAATTTGTCGCATACTTTCTATGCAGCTCGCAGCTCCTGTTCCACATTGGTTGTATAAAATATATATAGGGGTTCGCGCGAGGCGTTTCCGCCGGTGTGCGCGCAAATCGATATATTCGCTATGTAGCTGCACGGCACATCGGGGTCAAGGCCAAGTGCAACCCAGTCCGCAGAGGTCCAGGTGAGCTCGCCCGCGACGCACTCAAAATTGTGGTTTCATTGTTCTCTTCAATGTACATTGATAGAATTTTTTCACCCATTAGTAGAGCAACATGCAAAAATTCAATTTTCTTTTTTTCTTAAAAGTAACGAATTTGGCAGTTTTTGAATTTTAAATACACTTATATATACTTTAATGTTAACTCCTGCAATTTTTAAACTGTAGTATCAACTTTAATTTTTCTTTAATATAGGGAAGTATTGGTACATAGTTGTGAACTTCTCTTTGTATTTTAAAATGAAAATTATATTTACGGACGCTTTAACTTACTGAATGTCCTTGAAGTATTGTCATGTTAAAACTTTAAAAGATACCAGATAAGTGATATCACTAAAATTCAAAATAATCTTCAATTTTGTAGTTACCGTAAAAATTGAAAAAGCCTACAGAGAAACTATTACACCTACGACTGCCTATAAAAATAAAATACTGCTGACTCAAAATCAGTACCTTCCTCCCTTATATTACAAAAATAAAATAAAAATCGTGCCATAATAACCTACCAAAATACGAAATAAAAAAGTATCCTGTAACAATCTACTTATAGTTGCCGCTTTAGTTCATAGCTCGATGAAGAAAACCGCAATGCTCAAGCAGGTCTACACGGATAATCCTGAAATAGAACAAAAGCAGCTTTGTTGCAAAGAAGAAAGCAGGTAACTTACGACGTTCTCGGGGATTTGGTGACCTGGCAGGTACTTGACGTTCTCGTGCGTCTCGTTGATGATCTCGGTGAGCTTCTTACCGTCGATTATCTCCTCGTACACGTACATCGTGACGCGGTCCTCGAACGCATCCTTTTGCGCGGCGTTGGCGCCGACGATCTTCGCGATCGCCGAGCCCCTGCGGACAAACATCATCACTTTTATACAAAAGAAATCGATTATGCAGTTATTTGTGTAGGTATATGAAAATAAAAGATATATTTGACAGTTTGATTGTATGGTGACAGGACTTCAAATGTTAAAATTGATTTTTGATTGGTTGAATAAATTTCCGGGTTATTTCATCAATATTCAGAAGATGTGAAGCGAGTGCTAATTTATTGTACAAGTCGTATGTCATGAAAAATTCATTTAGATTCTTTATATGCAGGAAAATTATGCGATGGCATTTTTACTTGTACTTTATTGTGAAATAGGGAAGAACGAAACATTTTCTTTGAATGGTCTCCTTGAAGATGAACCGTATTATGATCTTTATTTTAATTTCCCAAAAAATAATTTTATACAAGTTTTATAAAGTCTGATAAACTCTTCGTTATATAACATTAAAAGATGTCGATTGAAGTAAAAGTCCAAAAATTAAAACTATTTCCTAATATTATTATTTTTGTCCATTTTGACGACATTGCAAAGATTCTAACAGTTCTAATCCGCTATTATAATACGATATTAGTTCAAAATTCTTTTCGATTTCCCGTTTTTTTGAAAATCACGCAATTACGTAAATATGTAAACGCTGTGACCGGTGACAATAGACAAATTCTGAGAACATATAAATCTTCAAACAATGTTTTTTTTTAAAGGAACAATATACTTTCTTTTAAGATACAATAGAATTTTAAATTATCTTACTACATCTTTAAACATGTACATATCACGTACACATATACTTAACCACGAAATTTACTAAAAAAACTGATGGATACTAATAGAAAAACTGATATTTTAAATACCATTTTTTTCACAATGAATATGACATCTAGCATTATTTGATACCCTGCTATCAAGAAAAATTAGTTATTATTTTACTTCCTAATTTATGCCTTGAAAACGGTAAAATTTGCGTACGAAATTTTTAGTAAGATAAAAATTGTTTTTGGATATCCACGTATAGTTTACAATTTAAAACTTTATTACAAGAAGAAATCGTTTGCAGTATGAATTTGTATAGGCTGTTACATAATGTAAAAAAAACTGCTTACAATTTAATAAACCTAGTCTAACCATTGGTCAAGATTATAAAAAGCTTTCCACTGGTGAGTTTAGCGAAGAACCCGAACAAAACACATTTAGTACAATCAGCATTCTTTCCAAGTATTTTTAAATGTGTGTCATTTACAATAAAATATTTGCCTTCTGATCAAATCGCCATATACCGAGTATCGCGAAATAATAAGATATCAGACTTATCAGAAGTAAAGTAAAGAAAAATAACTAAAATTTGCTCGTCGGGATCGCTAAAAATGTTAAATTATAAAAAAAGGATATCGATCATCCAAAAATTAACATAACTGCCGAGTCACCTCCGTATTCCAATCTAAAAAAAAACTCATCTTTCCATACTCGCATTAGCAATCTCGATCACGCAACACCTCGCGACACTCATCATTAGGCACCGAAGAAATTTTTTTTCAAAAAGCGAAAAAATTAAAAATAACTCCGGATGATTCGGTGGGCGTGGAGAGAAAGAGGAGGAAGAGCTCGGCGGTTTCCGCGCCGCGCGCGCAGAAGGTCAAGGACGACGCATCCGGCCTTCGCCGCTAAAAATGATTACACGCTCACCTCCCCCCTCTCTCTCTATATATATATATATATATATATATATATATATATATATATATATATATATATATATATATATATAATCTGAGAGAGAAGTGTTACGACATGCGGGTAGATCGACGATTTTGACGCTCTGCGCCGCAGACGCAAGGGCGATGATAGATTCGCGTGCTGATTACTCGTCGGCACTGTTTGACTTATGAATGCGCGTAGTGACGGTAAGATAGTTGAATGTATGTATGCAGGCGAGATAGAAACAATAACTCAATAGCTACACTCTAAACCTATAAGATTAAAAATTGACGCAAAAAAGATTAAATTGAGAAGTTTACTCATTTGCAAAGAATAAACTGCTGATTCTCTAATTTAGAAAAGTAGAAAATGTTATTGTAACTTTTAAAAGACTAAAGTAGCGAATTTCATCTTTACGGAGTGAGTAAATACCAAGATTTCTACTTTTTTACATATATCTACGCACATAACCTCCTTAGTCAATTTAATAAAATCTTGGCTCGAGATACGACTTAAATTCATCTTTATTATGGATCACAGTGTACATAAATAAAATTAAATCAACTATAATAAAGGTGAATTTAAGTAGTATCTTAAGCAAAGAAATCATTAAATTGGCTAAGGAGGTTATGTGCGTAGATATATGTAAAAAAGTAGAAATCTTGGTATTTACTCACTCCGCAAAGACGAAATTAGCTACTTTACTCTTTTAAAAGTTACAATAACATTTTCTACTTTTATAAAGTAGAGAATCAGCAGTTTATTCTTTGCAAATGAGTAAACTTCTCAGTTTAATCTTTTTTGCGTCAATTTTTAATCTTTTAGGGTTAGAGTATAGTTTGATAAGTACGGGGAAAGACTAGGTAAAGCAGGGCACTCACGCGTTTTTGAGAATTGTTCATGTTAGATACTTATGTAAGCGTTCTAGGAAACTTTCAAATATGTTTTTGTGTAATGATTTGAGTGGAAATGATAATAATTTTAATATTTTTGTTTATTATACACGGTCTGTTCTGTATCATAGAATAGGAATTTTAACCCTTTTAATCACGACTTTTTAATTCATGGAATCGAGTTGCCAAAAGAGAAATGCCAAACAAAGAAAATGTTGTGATCTTCCCTATAAAAACTGTGGCATAAAGTTTCACCATCGGTTGAAAATCACTCCACTCTACAGAAAAGAAACGCTGATATCTAGAGTGGAGTGATTTTGAACCGATGGTGCTACTTTATGCCACAGTTTTTATAGAGAAGAACACAACATTTTCTTTGTTTGGCATTTGTGTAAATGGTAAAGAAGCCGACGTTTATTTCTTTTTGTATTTTACAAAGAAAACTTAGTTTAAGAAAGTTACAGCTTAGAGCAAGATATTGTAAAATTTCCAAAGTTTATTAAGAAACTATAGTACGATTTATAAGAATAGAGTGTTAACAGACGATCGGTATTCTTCCCTATTAATTATTGTAAATTGTGTATTATAAAATACAAATTTTTAAAACGATCAAACATCTTGTAGAGTGATGCCGCGTTATATAGAGCCTCGTATGCTATAACGATATGTTTGGCTATAATATCTTTGGACTTCTTATTCGTGTATTTTTAGACACTAAAACACATAATAAAACTGATAATACATTTTTATGAAGACATAAAAAAGTAAGTTACACAAAATAGATTTTACATAATTATTCACGAAATGATTCATTATTTTGTAATAATAAACTCAAAAAATTGAGTACATGTTTTCCTGCTATTGTACAATAAATATTCTTAAACGAGCTTTAAAACAAAATCTTAATAGCTTGTTTTTACACTAGATTAGATTAGTATCATATGGTTTATAACGGAAATGACAGTAATAAATTTTTACAGTATATTGATAGGTTTTGAATTTTAAAAACAGTAAATTGATAGGTTTTGAATTTAAAAAGCAGATCATGACTAAAAGAGTTCAATTTTGTGTTGCTCAGTGCTCATAATATCAGTGATATCAATAAGTGAATCGATCGAAACTAATAAAGTCGATATATGAATCGTCCATGACGTTGGCGAAAGTCACGTACAGGTATCTCACGTGCACGTGTACATTGTACAATGTACGATACATGTACGCGCACACGTTGTGCATATTTTAAGCTAGCGGAGGGCCAATCAACATGCAGTGGATCGATTCGCGTCGAAAAGGCATAACTGATGCGAGCTCGCGGAGAATAACGAAGGGATGATTTATCTCTGTAAGAGACCGCAGCCGTATTATTTATAATTGGCGAATTCGTCATGATATCTCGAAGAATTAAACTAAAGAATTGAGTCCAGGTATCGAATACATTTTTTTCGCGATGACATAACACTTTTGATCCAGAGTCTGTAAAAATGTCCTCGCGTCATTTTTTCCTGTCGCTTCAAAAGTTTTTGCTTATAGTGTTAAAATATCTCTATTGTGCAGACAGTGCAAGTACCGCTTTGAAACTCAGTTATTTCATGATAACGCACAGTTAAAAGTACCCTAGCGTAAAGCAATAGTTTTGTTGAATGAAAGGAAACTTTTGCTCTCGAGTGCGGGATAATTTTAGCTTATCGCAACTTATATACCTATGTATATGGGAGCCCAAAAGTGAAAGATAAATGGTTAAAACTTGTTTGTTTCGTTACTTTCCAGTTTCGATAAAAGAGAAACAGATAATATAGATTACTGATATCAACTTATATATAGATTTATGTGTTTAAACTTATTTTAAGGTAATTCCTGTTATCGACAATTACATGGATCCATCTCTTTTCTATTAAATTAAAATTTGCACAAAATATAGATTTAAATGTTGTCTTGCTGTAATTTATTGTCGCCAACATAATTTACAAAAATTGTTATTATTTCATAAATTATTATACAACTATTTATATTTAAAAAAAATGTCAAGAGGAATTATTTTAATTATAAAATTTTTTCTATTCTTAATACTTAATAAATAAATCAAGTTTTTGGCGAAACTAACAAACTTTATGAAATCATTTGAAATTCTACACGTGCTAACAAAAAGATCTAACCAAAACGTTACCCGCCACCACGAAATAATACTGACTCCAAAAATACTTGCTATTGAACCGTCAATCAGCTGAACTTAACCTTGTCACTTTCCGACCCAAAGCTTCGAAATATCTTAACAGAAGCTTGCCGTAAAAACCTTGAAAAACCATATCCGAAGATCCCCAAAGACGTCCCTCTAACAACGTTAGCTTCTTCGGCAACAAAATCTCGTAAAACACTCAACAAACAGTAACAAAACTACCGCATAAACTCCGCACATTACGATCTCCAAAAAATCAAACAATCAAACAAAAGCCATCGCCATCAATTCCAAACAATCGCCAATCTCCCCGAAACACCGCGAAATAAACAAACGCCCGTAGGAAAAATCAAATAATCCGCAAAAAGATAACACTCCCAGAAGCTAACCTCGAAAAGTGTGAAAATTCATGCGAAGGTCCGCAGGTGTACTCACCAGTTTCCGGAGCCGATGATGCACACGCTCTGTTTCTCTGCCATTGCTAGATTTCACCCTCGATTATAGAGTCTTGCAACGAAAAGGGAGGAAAAAAAGCTTAATGAAAAACTTGGAACGTTGTCGAATGGGCGAGCGAGAGCGAACACGCGTGCGTGCTTTGATTCTTGACGACGCGAGGACCGAAAGACGACTGGAGTGCTGCGCACTGAACGGGGACTGCTGTGCTCGGCGCGGAGTCGCGGAGCAGAAGGACGGCTGCGCGCGCCAGACGCGTTATTATTGCCGCTTTTTTGCTGTATCTTGCGCACACACGTGCGCCGGCGCTGGAGCGGGAATCTTTTGAATTTGGAGAAGGCATTGACCGCGTTGTTGTTGCTGGTGCAGCTATAGCCAGGCTTGTAACTAGCGCGACAGTCTTGTATATTAACATTCTTAATTCTTTGATTCACGGTCTTATGTATACGTACACTGTAAAAAAATGTGTAGCAAAATTACTACATCGGAAGTTGGTAACAAAACGACCCATTTCCAAAGTAGTACATTTTCCTAAAAAATTATAAAATTACCATAGGGTAGTAAAATTACCATACGGAAATAAAATTACGATAGGGAGGGTAGTAATTTCAAGAGTTGATGGATTAGGAGTTGAATTTCAAATCCTAATCCACCAACTCTTGAAATTACTACCTTCCGTATCGTAATTTTATTGCCGTATATATATATATATATATATATCGTTGTATTGGAGTGATCGGCGCCGCAAAATCTTTACGGAATATAAATGAATGTATACTCGCTGAATGAGAAACTAGTATAATATATAAATAACGACATACCTTTTTGATGTTTAATGGAAGAAAAGTACGAAAAAAATCGATGAAACGTCGAAAATCAGCTTCTCACATACATTCGGCAGCTGACTGGCACTTTCTCCGGCGTCTCTAAGATAATCTAAGATAGCTTTACGAGTGGTACTTTTACAATGCTTGTGTGAATTATACTACTACTGTTGTGGAATTATTACACTGTTACCGTTGGTAAAATCACCATATCCAAAGTAGGTAATAAAGCGACATAATTCTAATGGTGTTTTTACGTCACTCACAGACGTAAAATTACGAAACGAGTAGTAAAATTCCACAATCATTTTTTTACAGTGTAGCCAGGCTTGTAACTAAGGTAAAGGCATCAGTACCTGCACAAATCATAAATCGGGACCTATAGTGGGACACGGACGAAGAATTACTGTTTTCATAAAAAATACAGCCATAAATCGCTAAAGTAAGAATTTTAATCTATTGTCTAGGCTATTATTAAATCACAAAAAGTGAAAAACAGAGACCCACAACCTCACTTTTTGAGGTTAGGATTAGGCCCGATCAAGGCAAGATTTATACGTTTCCAAAATCCACTTTTTCCGAAATTCATTCGAATCAACATGAATTATTCCAAATCTGAGGCAGAAATTATATTATAATGCTTTGACTAAAAATGTGAGTCGAGACTTTCGACGGTAACGAATGGCTCTACTGAATCATGCAGATTTGACTGAATCCCGAAGATTGAGTTTTGCGTTCAAAAGAAATATTTTACTCTACCAGTATTAAAATAATGTTTTTATTAATAGATTACACACTCGTGAATACGGTTAGCGTTGTAATTGGTAAAATCAATAATTATTTTCTTGAAAATTAAGTGTCCAAGTTTTGGTCCCATTTTCTTACGAGGTAGCAGTAGTGGGGCACTAAGAATATACAAATTATAATTAGATTCAGTGATTGAAAACTACTTTAAAGCGTACTAAATTAGATATTGAATAACAAACAATAATGTCAACTCGAATGAATTTCGGAAAAAGTGGATTTTGGAAACGTATAAATCTTGCCTTGATCGGGCCTAATCCTAACCTCAAAAGTGAGGTTGTGGGTCTCTGTTTTTCACTTTTTGTGATTTTTAATTTACCGCTTCTGATAAAGCTCAAAAGTATGTAAATCGATTAGTATTATTTTCGGAAGATTATGTGGGTTGTATATTGGTGAAAATAAGTAATATAGTTTATTAAGAAATATAAAGCATTTATTGATACACTTCGTTAAGATATACTTATATGTTCACAAGAAAGAATAAGTGCGTCGTTTCTCTTAGTCGTATACACAACGAGTGACTCGTACAGCAGCTTGGTACAACTAACTCTGTGCGTAATAGTAGGGGAACCTTAAAACAATCTACAGTCTCTATGCACACTGTCTAATCTACACATAGATACACTCATATACGTATGTGTGGGCGCACACATATTCCAACAATTATCAAATGAATTAAGAAAATTATCTTTTATTTATTTGTATGCAGCATGGTAATGAATAAAGTTACTTGATATCTGTTCCAGTATTGGTGCCAATTGCCTGTCCCAGTACTGGGGTAACTCGAAACATCATGACCCACTACTACGATCAGAAACTCTTTTATTTAAACAACTATTTATTAGCATAGAAGAGGTTTAAAATTCAATCTTTTTTTTTAATCGATAGAAAATCACCCGGGCTACACGACGATATTATAATATATTTAAATTTTTCCATCAGATTTCAGAATTGGAGTCTTTTCTAGATGTATATTCAAAAAGTGTCCCAGTACTGGTGCTTTTACCTTAGTGCGACAGTGTTGCATATTAACATTCTTAATGCTTTGATTCGCGGTGTTTCGTATACGTAATACCCTTTTTTCTGGAAGTTTTTCAGATCTGAAATTTCACTCTCTAGATATGTTTGCAGAAAATAAGTTTTCACGTGATCCTCAGAGACATCAGACATGAAACTAAAGGTGCAATTTCATGGTGCGTCAAATTTGTTGCGTCAACTCAACCACATGACATTTTACGGGGGAATCCCAATATTTACATTAGTTTTATTATTTTTATAATATATTATTTCACTGTCATACAAATATGATCTTCCTAAAAGTAATATTTTAATTTAATGATGATTTCTAAATGTTCAAGTATGGTCCCTTGAAATATAAATACACTCTCAACACTTTTTGAAACTTCGTATTTAGATAACCTTTTTAATGATATGCATGATAGTTCAATTGTTTATTGAAGTTAAACAATTTTAACATGAAAAAAGCGAAAGCGCGCGTAAAACTATCACGTGGTCAAATTGACGCAAAAATTTGACGCTCCATGAAAATGCACCTTAACAATGTGCGACTCCCGGAAACCTCTCGTCGTACACGGCTTTTTGCTATGAACAAATAAAGCATTACTTATGCTTTTTTTAGGAAAAAAATCGGGCACGATAGAGTTAATTAATGAGTTTAGGTATGTAGGTGATTTTCACTGTACTGTTGGATTTTTATTCGTAAAAATGTAAAAATGTAAAAGTGATATTGTATATCTGTAACATGAACAATATTTTTAGATGTTTGCACTAAATCTTTCGCTCTCATCTCTGTATTTTACAATTAAAAAACATTCGATATCAGTGACATCTTAGCGTAAGAGAGAATGTATTGTAATGGATCCAGCACAATCTTTATAATTAAATCAGGAGTTCAGTGACTAGAATTGACTCGCCGACGCCGACGTTGCGTTACCGACATTAACATACTTTCCATTATTCTTGTTCAATTTAATTTTTATTGATTACCTCAGTCATCCGATTTTCCTTGAGGTACTGCAAACACGATCGATATCATATCGATATCATCGATATCATTAATGAAAACCAAAAGTTGAGTTGAAATAACGAAAAATACGATGTAGGAATCTGCATTTGGCTCCGATATACCCTTAAATCTTGAAATTAAAAAGTACTTATGCAAACTTAGAGTGATGAGAAGGGTCACGGAGACGACATTTTGAATGATACTCTTTGCATAATTAAAAAAATAGTTACATATTTTACAGTTAATTGCGGAGGGATAGTTGGTCAGATGGATATTTTTTTAGAATATTTTCCATCATACTAGAAAAAATGTAGACAAGTGTAAACATCAGGAACAATTAATTAAAATATCTGATCGATTACCTACCCCCTCCCCGGCTCCCTTAAATATGCTTTATCAGTACAATACGAGGATATGAAATCTAATGATGTCACCCATATAATGCAATTTAGAAGTAAAGGGTATGACGTTGAAGTTATACAACCGAATTGTTACAAAAATATATTTTAATTATATATAAATAAGTTAAAAAACACTGTGAACTGACTTAGCAGAATGCTTTCTCAAATATAGGTCCTGATTTATCTTATAATGGAAATTTGTTTTAAATAAATAATTGCAAACATTATTTCATGAATACTACTGGCGCGCATTTTGTAAATATTAACGTACATTTTATATATTTTAGTAAGCAGTGCTATAAACATTGATTCTTATTGGCTAAAAAAGCTATTATTTAAAAACATATACATTCTTCAAATTCACGTTTTGTCTTAAAAAGAGGCTTAAGAATAGTTTTAAAAGGCATAAATCCAAAGGAAAAATCACGCACAATTTCAGAATTTATGACTATCTTTTGTATATCTTCAATACAAACTGCCGATTTTTCATTTTAATTTGTAATTTGTTATCAAAAGAGCTCAAAAGGCGCGAGTTGAACCCCCCCCCCCCCCGCGCAAAAATAAAAAAGATTTTTGAAAAATATTTTAAAGATCTGTCTCAAAAAAGGAACCCTGCGAGATGCGATTAAGACATGTTATCATCAATTATTATTAAACTATTTTAAAATCTTTTTAATGTCTTTTTAACCTATTAAAAAAAATTATTCAACAATTTTTTAATATTTTACGAAGAATTTCAAAGATCTTTATGAAATTGTTCGTAAAATATAATGTTGAATAATTTTTTTAATAGGTGAAAAAGACATTAAAAAAATCTTTCTATTGTCTTTTTTTAGAATTAAAAACAAAAATTTTTCAACAGCTTTTTAAGATCTTACGAAGATCTTTACAAGATTTTTCACAATTTCGATAAAAAAAATTCTATTTGTCTTGAGATGATATAACTTTAGAGACTGTAACATTTTTATTATTAAGTATTATTATGTACTTTAGTAATACGTAGATAGAAAAAGAATAGACAGTTACAGAATTATTATATATAGTATTGAAATTTCCTCTAAATTTTTATCCCTATAAAGGCTCCAACAGCGTAAGTTTTTAAGCTCAATTTTTGTAATTTGCGGCGATATATATTGCGTGACTCAGTTTTTGAACAAAATGAAGCCACTTCACTGTCGTTACTTAGTATTTGATTTTTTAACTCAGTTAAATTTAAAAATATGGAAACAGATGAATATATTTGTAGTTCAGGATTTTTTGATCCGTGAACATAACTTTTTAATATTCCATTTAAATTTTCAAATGGGAAGGAGGACGTTACCCACAGTGGACTGTATTGTCGTACATTATCTGCTAAATGCAGTAATAAATGTATATTGAAGGTCATGTGCTTCTTCCCATATAGAGTTTCGAACTGTTTCACGTACTCAGATAAAGCATCCGAAGCACGATTGATCATATCAGTTGCAATACTTGAACTCAGTAGAGTAATTCCATATACAAGTAACACATGATGTTGAAAATAATGATCTGGCATATAATTTTTCAAAAGTGGTAAACTATAGACTAATGAAATAATTTTAACTCTGAGGCTTTCCAATAACTAAAGCCGTCTAAAGTTCTTGGTCGTCTTGCGACACTTTCTATTGGTCGAATCGAAACAAGTAATTTATTTATATTAGGTGAAAATGAGCGCAATGAATAATTCATATCATGAAATTGAGCATCGAACCATAAAGACGTAAGTTTTTTAATGACGTTTATATGAACGCAGTGCATAACATCTATTGCTGTTGTTTCAATATAATCAAATAATTTGCGATAGAACACTGCGTCCTTTAACGTCATAAACAGACTTCATTTTTCTTTGAGTTGCCTGCGCGAATTTAACAGTTTCGGCAGTTGTTCTCATTTTCAAAGTTTGTTTGTATGGATTAGTTTGTACATTTTTCATCCTTGTTCCGTGAATTTTATATTTTTGGCAGCCGAAGTCAGCATTATAACGCTTCATATTTAAAAATAAGCATTTAGCTTGCAGGTCACATATAAAAGAAATGTTATTTTTTGAAGATAAAAACCTTCAGCTACTAACCGTTTATACACGGAACCATCATATATATCTTCAAGATTACTTTCATTTAATTATTTTCTACTAAATCTATGCGTACTTATTTTTTCATAAAATAAAGGTCGTTTAAAAAGAGCCTTAAGTTGCGCAATGATTGGAATTTCGATAATATATGTAACATTATCTTTGTTAGTACACGTAGGACAAACAGAGGAGCTATTTTCTAATTTCGTATAACATTCAGAACAAAAAAAGTGTTTTTTAACGGAGTCTTTAGATTCTTAAAAAATTTGTTAAATTTATACAAAGTTGTTACACATTTATTGGGTTTGATGCAATGTACACTACAACAAGAAAATCTTATTTTAAGATTGACCGATCTTAAATTTGTTGCATCTTAAAATTTCAAATGCTTGAAAAACATAAAGATAATATTAATATTAAAATTAAAATAATTAATGATTAATAATTAATATTAAAATAATTAATATTATTATTAAAATAATATTAATATTATTTTTATGTTTTTCAAGCATTTGAAATTTTAAGATGCAACAAATTTAAGATCGGTCAATCTTAAAATAAGATTTTCTTTTTGTAGTGTAAATTTATGATTAGTAAAATTTTAGCTAGTAAAACTCCGGTAACATTAAATGATAGTATAAGACTCAGTATATAAATCACACTCTCGACGACGCTTATTGAAGCTCCGGGGTATAACGGGTCATGAGCATCAGCATTCAAAATATTTTCAGAGTCCAGATCCTCAATCTTTTCATTACTTTGATCTTCATTAGAACTTTCAATCTCGCCTTCTTCGCCTTCCACTGTCTTCATATTCATCAGTATCTCTCTCATCGCTTTCATCAGTTTCATCACAACAGCACGATTCATTATCTGAACTTGACTCTTCATCACACGATTCATTATCTGAACTTGATTCTTCATCACACGATTCATTATCTAAACTTGACTCTTTATCACACGAAAAGTATTCATTTTCTTCCTCGTTCATGTTTCAATATCGTGCAAAATTAAAAGCCACGTTAAATCATGTTTTCATTGTATTTTAAAAATTTTCGCACATTTGGGCCAGTTTACAGAAACATTTTTTACTTTATTCTGAATGACAAATATTTAATTATGAGTAACTTTAGCGTACGTAAATTTTATATGTAAGAGACCGTAAAAATACTTTCACTGTTTTTAGAGCAGAGAGTTTATAATATGATAAAATAACTTTTCAGGACACATTAAGTATGTTAGGTAACTAAATAAAGTGACTTTAACTTTTGTAAAACCAATCAAAGTACCTAAAATATGGGTGCACTACATTGCGCGCTGCACCACATTGTACCGTTTCGCCCTACATTGATTATATCTGTATTTTACATAGGTTTTAATATTTTTAGAGCAAAACACTTCTAATAATATTTACAGGCAATAGAATTACCATTTTCATCACAGCCAAATTCGAAATCATCGGGCGATTCTCGCGTCTCGAGAACACTATCATCTGCACTTAGATTCACTGTAGAGGACTGCTTAACTACGAGAATATTCTTATTAATACATATTTTTTTAAATATAGGTCTATGGTCTATTTGCCCGTTCGATTTGGTACATCTAGGGTGTACATAATAAACAGTACATGAAACAATTTATATAACCTACAAATTAAAATAAAATAAAACTTTTTCCCCACACCTGCACCGAAAGTACCACTTTTCCTCCCGGGCGCCTGGAGAGAAATGTGTATTTTCGGTGCTGGTGTGAGGAAAAATAGTATACGCACCATGGGAGGTAAAATGGCGACTCCATAGCACGTGTAAAATGCCACCCTCGCCTTTGGCTCGGGTGGCATTTTACACGTGCTATGGACTCGCCAATTCTTTACCTCCCTAGATGCGTAATATACTATTCTCTATCCCTCGGGCGAAAGTACGCGTTTTCGCCGTTTGTTTACACTTATAGAAGAAGAAGCACTTTTGCCCACTGCATGTGTCACTTATTTCACGAGCGACCGAAAGCTCTGTCAGCAATGTTTTGAATAGCCTAATCCCATATACGATACAGCGGATTATGAATTTGAAAAAGCTCTTTACACGATCAATATTAGTGATCAATCTGCAATTTCTGACGATGACTATTCTACAGATGAAGAAGTGATAAGAGATTTTGACAACGAAGCTAAATTAATCATAAATAGTGATACTTTACCAAAGAAGTCTGTCGATCGTTATATACAAGTTTACGAGGCATACTACAATATTGTAAACGATTTTTATTCTTGTGAAAATTTTAAAAAATAGTTGTAAGATAGTTAATATACTATTTCTGGTTTATAAAAAATATTTAATTACTTTTTTTAATAAATTAATGTTTATGGCATAATTTAAAAATATTACGCGTAATCTGCTTATTCATGTATTTTCGATGCCCGCCTTCAACCAGCAAATGTTGGACGGGCATCGAAAACACCTAAACGCGCGCATCGGGAAAATCCAATTGCGACAGGGAAAATAACATTGAAAAGTATAACCTGCAAACTGCAAGCACGACGTGAAGTGACCGCGAGGGCGCTAACGCTATCAAAACATAGAGCGAAAGTAAAAACATGGCTGCGCAGAGTTGATGTCACCAGGAAAGATGATGATTTTCGACTTTTCTCGACTGAATAATTAACGTACTTTCGCCCGGGGATAGAGAAAAATACTATTTCTTACACGGGGGTAAAATGGAACTCCTGCATGCACGTGATGTGACATCACGTATCTGCGAAAGTTCCATTTTCCCCTTGTAAGAAAATCTACCATTTATTTGTTTAAGATGTAATTTCAAAAAAATGTAGATGTGCACATTTAAATTTTACGTGCTTGTCTTATAAACCCCCCAGAAGCGAGCACATTATTCACATATGTACACTGTGTTCTACGTTTCTACATTCAAGATTTTCTTTCTATATCAACTATTATGTTTAAATGGTTTAAATGTTACATTCACTGTATACAAGATACTAAATCAACGCTATTGAGATAATATAGCTCACCTTTTTTTAAATATATTAATTTTGCAAAATAGGTTTACGGAAATGAACCTCACCCGATACATTATAGTCCGGAGACTTGATTCGAATTAAGCGCTTTATCGCTGTATTTCTGACTTTGTACCGAGTTTTATTTTTACAATAATGGAGCTACTTACTATGACCTACATGACTTTTAGTTTAGAATTTTTGGTACTCTTCTTCTTCATGGACCAATGCGGTTAACGGTCATCTCAACCAGATGAAAAACGCCTAAAGTATAAAAATCAACATAGGGGATATTAGTAGTACACCGTTAGATACAATTCATTTCAAGAATTGCACAATTAAGTATTTTTTAGATTTTTAAAATTATTTAAAATAAAGTGTATATAGGAAGCTAATATAGTAGTAAATAACCCGCATAGTACATTATATATCTCAATTATATATCTCAAGCACTGTAAATGTGAGGTTAATCATCAAATGTATTAAATTATATATGTTAAGCGTGTAAAATTACACATTTTTAGCGTGTCAACTACTGCATATACTTTAACACACTTGAGCGGGTAAAATACTACTTGTCACCATTTATCCACTTTTGCAAGTGTCTTAATTATTTTTCATTAAAAACTATATCTATATTGTAAGCAAATTACGCGTTTAAAAGGTGGAAATTTGGCGACACACGCTTGGATTGACAGTGAATAAGCTGTAAAAGACGTGATGAGCTTGAACAATCAACATTAATAAAAAATGATACACAATGAACTTTTTCCACTGGGTGTGTACGCAATAATATTTTATAATGGGTTTTCTTAGTTTAAATGTAGGGAGGGGAGGATTAATGTAAATGAACAGATTTTCACGTCCTTTTTTTGCAAAGAACTTGAGTTATATCTATTATATTTTCGATAGTGATCCCGCGTAAAGAAGTAATTCGATTTGTAAATAATTTTAGATGCGGCAGGTATACAAAATAGTGCCCATGTGGACAACGTAACCGATGTGCCCCAAGTTTTTGAAATTGACAGATTTAAAAAATTGTCCCGGTATCGACAAAGTGTAAAAGCAAAAAATAAAAATGATCATGGTAACAAGGAGAACGTGCCTCAAAATCGGAGTAAGTAAAAAAACCACATACACACACATTAAATATCTACACGCAAGCGTGCGCGCCCTCACACATACACATATGCACGCACGCACGCGCCCGCACTCTTCCATACATACATACATGCTGAAAAAAATGGTGTATTTTTATACCTAATATCGCAACACTTCCTCTATGAGCAAGCAAAAGTATACTTCTCAACATTTTGATACTTTACATGTCCATTCGTAGAATGTTGTTAATAAATAAATATTTACTGGAGGTAAGTCCTTCTAAAGAATCTTCGTATCACAGAATTTTATCCAAAATTTGCGGTTCTAAAAGATAGGTAGTTTTATGCTTATTTTTAATGCATTTACACTAACACGGTGGGTCCCTACTAAAATTAACAAAAAGAATGTTATGCCTAAGGATTACTTTAAGACCTATTATTACTAGAATATATACACTTATTTAATTTTATGAAGTAATTCGATGAATTAAGTGTATTGAGAATTAGTCATATATATTTTTAAATTTCTTTTGTAGATTATATTTATATATACATACAAGTAACGAAGACTCGAGCGCAGGGATTTTTAAAATTTGTTTGTAATATATATATTAATTGTCAAATAAGAATATATATATATATATATATATATATATGTGTGTGTGTGTGTGTGTGTGTGTGTGTGTGTGTGTGTGTGTGTGTGTGTGTGTGTGTGTGTGTGTGTGTGTGTGTGTGTGTGTGTGTGTGTGTGTGTGTGTGTGTGTGTGTGTGTGTGTGTGTGTGTGTGTGTGTGTGTGTGTGTGTGTGTGTGTGTGTGTGTGTGTGTGTGTGTGTGTGTGTGTGTGTGTGTGTGTGTGTGTGTGTGTGTGTGTGTGTGTGTGTGTGTGTGTGTGTGTGTGTGTGTGTGTGTGTGTGTGTGTGTGTGTGTGTGTGTGTGTGTGTGTGTGTGTGTGTGTGTGTGTGTGTGTGTGTGTGTGTGTGTGTGTGTGTGTGTGTGTGTGTGTGTGTGTGTGTGTGTGTGTGTGTGTGTGTGTGTGTGTGTGTGTGTGTGTGTGTGTGTGTGTGTGTGTGTGTGTGTGTGTGTGTGTGTGTGTGTGTGTGTGTGTGTGTGTGTGTGTGTGTGTGTGTGTGTGTGTGTGTGTGTGTGTGTGTGTGTGTGTGTGTGTGTGTGTGTGTGTGTGTGTGTGTGTGTGTGTGTGTGTGTGTGTGTGTGTGTGTGTGTGTGTGTGTGTGTGTGTGTGTGTGTGTGTGTGTGTGTGTGTGTGTGTGTGTGTGTGTGTGTGTGTGTGTGTGTGTGTGTGTGTGTGTGTGTGTGTGTGTGTGTGTGTGTGTGTGTGTGTGTGTGTGTGTGTGTGTGTGTGTGTGTGTGTGTGTGTGTGTGTGTGTGTGTGTGTGTGTGTGTGTGTGTGTGTGTGTGTGTGTGTGTGTGTGTGTGTGTGTGTGTGTGTGTGTGTGTGTGTGTGTGTGTGTGTGTGTGTGTGTGTGTGTGTGTGTGTGTGTGTGTGTGTGTGTGTGTGTGTGTGTGTGTGTGTGTGTGTGTGTGTGTTTTTTTTTTTTTTTTTTTTTTTCTTATAGAGAGAGAGGTTTAAGGCAAATCCATTATGGACCATGACATGATATAGTGAAGTACCACCGTGTGTGAGACTCGCACTCACTAAACCTTCCAGTATACGCCAGGGTTTTTACGCCCCACCGCAACCGGATCCCCTCCGTTCACTTTTTGACCCTTAGTAAAGTGAACCGTGCCCTTTCTTCTGAGTTGACCTCCCCGCGGTACTACCGCCAAGCAATGCTTCGCGGGGGTCATTGGGCTCCTGCCCTCTTCTGTGAATGTGGTCGGCATCACTGGTTCTCCCATTACCGTCATTAGTAGTCTTCCGTGTTGTGTGCCTTCTACTTCTTACCGCATCGTCCGGTCGCCAGCTTCATTCAGCATCTCTCGTCTTTTTCTTCTTCCTTCTTCGTCTTTTCTGACCTTCTTAAGTATATCTGCTGCATAGTTGTTTACTGTGCACCATCCATCCTCCGAAGTCAGCATAGCCTCCATAATCGACTCAGGTGTTACTCTGGTCTGGAGATAGCTCTCAAGTTCTTCTCTTTCCTGTTGGTATCGTGAGCAGTCACAGAAGACATGCTCCGCATCCTCGTCAGCGTCCATACACACTGGGCAGTTTGGACGGTCTTCTAATTTGAATCGGTGCAGGTACGCCCGGAAGCATCCGTGCCCGGTCAAAAACTGTGTGAGGTAGTAATTTACTTCCCCATGTCTTCTTTCGGTCCAGCCCTCTATCCTTGGTATGAGGCGATGTGTCCATCGCCCCTTGCCACTGGAGTCCCATCTTTTTTGCCACTCAGTCAGTGTCTGCTTCTTCGCGGAATCCCAGATGTCCTTCTGAGTGTTGTCATTTTGTTGTCGCTTTGTCTCGAAGACATTCTTTCTCTCCATTGCTAGGAGGTCAATAGGCGGCATGCCTGCTATAATACAGGCAGCCTCATCTGATACCGTACGATAAGCAGACGCGACCCTAAGTGCACTTCGTCTGTATACAGTCGACAGCTTGTTTGCGTACGTTTTCACTAACATGGCATCTGCCCATATAGGAGCCCCGTACAACATAATCGATGTGATTACACTGACTAAGAGCAACCTTCTACCTTGCGTTGGCCCTCCTACATTTGGCATCAATCGAGATAAAGCAGCGCCAACTTTTGCTGCTTTATCACTCACTGTTTCAAGATGCTGCTTAAATGTAAGTCTTGCATCAATGGTAATGCCCAGGTACTTAATGGTTGGTTGAGAAACAATCTTGTGTCCATCCACTATTAGCGTTATTTTCTCCATTTTCTTCCTACTAGAAATAAGAAGAACTTCGGTTTTATGACTGGCCAATTCCAGTCCTGTCTCTGTCAGCCATTCGCGTATTATACGAATAGCCTCGTCAGCTATCTCTGTTATATCTTCTATGCTTTTCGCTACCACGACTAGTGCTATGTCATCAGCGAATCCTATCACTGTCGCCCCTTTGGGTAACTGTAGCCTTAGTACCCCATCGTACAAGCTGTTCCAAGTCGGTGAACCAAGCACTGATCCCTGGGGTACTCCTCCTGTTACTTCATAGGTCTTGGTGCCATTGTCAGTGTCATATAATAAGATTCTGTCCTTCAAGTAGTCGGACATCATCCTTCTTATATATAAAGGCACTTCTTGTTTACGAAATGCCTCGTGTATTTTGGTCCATTTGGCCGAGTTGAATGCATTTTTGACGTCCAGAGTGACGACAGCGCAATACTCCTTTGCTCCTCCTTTCCATC
>OX424572.1:5575868-5660868 GCA_949152435.1 Gastracanthus pulcherrimus
AAATATTTAACTTCACAGCGAGTCAGCAAAATACTTTTGAATTCTAAAGATTGCATCTTCGGGCACATTTTCTTCACGAGATCCATCACATTTTTCATGCAAATTCTTTGACCAAAAGATTTATAAAATATAATATGAGTTAGCGAAGCACCACATAAAAGCAGTAATTGTTTCAGAATGGGTACATCAAAAGCAATGCGTTCTCCATTTTTGATCAAGAGTTCATCATTCTCCATATGTAATTTTTTCATGTCATACCACGGTAATTTACTTACTTCTTGCCACTGTCTACACACTGCAATTAATAGTTATATTAGTATTAACCTACCATAACAGATAAAACCTACATATAGTCTTAGTTATACAAAAACCTCTTTGAATGCGTATCCTTTCTACAATTGGAAGAAACGAAAAAATATAAGTTAAGCAATCAGTGGTTAACTTGAAAATATCTGGTTCACTATTCGAACTATTTCTTTCCTTACACTGACTTGCACGAGTTTCTAGTCTTGATCTTTTTTGATTCTCCATATCATATATGATGTTAAGCAATAATCAACCTGTGTAGTACCTTGAATATAAAAAATTAGAAAATAATTAATTTTTTCTTTTAAAAACGGTTATACATTAAGAATAAATGGCACATTATTAACATTTAATGCAAACAGAATTTTCGAGAGAGCATGTTAGAAATATATTTTGAGGAATTCGCAATTTCGCACACGGATATATGTGTGCGTATGTGTACATGCATGCATATTATATGTTCAGATATTAGGTACTACAAAATCGATATTTATGTACACAATTTTATTTACTTTTTACACGAATTAGAAACAAAATTAATGTTTTTAATTAGTTGATTCCATTTGGTTTCGTAAACGAAACGTAAAGTTATTTTTGGAAACTAATTTTATGTGGTTTTGACACAAGTAATATAATTGATGCAATTGTATTTAAAAAAGCTTCAAACTATGTACATTCTCGCGTATAACTTTTCAAATAGTAATAGTAGATTTTTGATATTTAATACATTGTAAGATCAAACGTAAGAATCAAAACCCTGATTTAATGTTCATATTATAATAATGATTGTAACATTTGTATATATATATATATATATATATATATATATATATATATATATATATATATATATATATATATATATATATATATATATACATTATTTGTAGGCCTTACAAAGCTTTTGCAAGTTACACATATATATATATATATATATATATATATATATATATTTCATTATTTATAGACCTTACAAAGCTTTTGCAAGTTACACACTTTGATTATTATCGATAACGTAACAAACACTTATTATTTATATTAATGGGCTTTTGGAATCACTTCCAGTAAAGTCTAGTTTGAAGATGTTAAAATTAATGACAACTGGGGAGTTAAATTATGTACATATACCTAATATATGCAAATTCGCTATATTCACAGATATATAATGTCGTTATTTTTAATGTTAACTTCAATTTGAATAAATTCAATGGATTCGGCTTGTAACTGTTTTCAAATTTTAAAACCGTATATTTCGAACACCCCTAATCCATTTTCAAAATCCCAGCGTCTGCCTACAACGAAGTCTTAGCTGCTTTTTTAATAGCTCCGAGAACGAGATGTCGGTTTCTAGTTCGCGCGGGTAAATTTGAAACACATGCGCTTTTTGTCATTAGCGTTCAGAGCAACAGCTCGTAGCAGCCGTTGACGCACCGTGGCTAGTCGTTAATAGCGGCGGGCATAATCTCAGAAAACCTGTCGGATTATGAGAAACTCTGTCGGATTCTAAGATATTCCGATGAATTCCGAGAAAATGTCAAAAATTCTCAGTTTTACAAAATTCTAAATAATTCTAAGAAATTCTAACGGGCTATGAGGCATTCTGATAATTCTGAGAAATTCTGTCAAATAATTCAAAATTGTAAACAATTTGGAGAGAGCATTGGTGACTCAGTCAGTTAGAATCTGGGAAGTCTGTGAAATTCTGAGAATTTCTGTGTAATTCATTAAAAGTATTGAAGAAATCTGCAAAAGTTCTGAAGAATTCTGCAAAAGTATGTAAAACTCTGTAAACTAGTGAAGAATTCTGTAAAATTCTGAGAAATACCGTAAAATTCTGAGAAATACTGTATAATTCTGTAAAATTCTGAGAAATACTGTATCATTCTGTAAAATTCTGTAAAATTCTGTAGAATCCTATAAAATTTAGTCAAATTACTAAGAATTCTGTAAAATTCGTAAAAGTTATATAAAATTCTGAAGAATTCTATAAGTGCTGTAATCTCTGAAGAATATATAAAATTTCGACTAATTCTGTAAAATTTTGAAAGTTCTATATGGTCCTGAGGAATTCTATAAACCTCTGATGAATTAAGTACGAACGTCGCGCAAAAATCCCAAATCCTATAAAATTCCAAGAAATTCCTAGAAGTTCCGAAGAATTCCAAAAAATACCGCGTATAATTGCACAAAATTCTGAAAAGTTCGTGTCCCCCACTTTCAAATTTCAAACCCATCCAGCCATCCACCAGCTCGTAAATCCCCACCTTCTCCGGCACTTATTTTTTTTTTCCCCGCAAGCATCGAAACACACGCCCTCCCACAGCGTCCGCGGATTAATCCCGCTGCCTCGTCTACACGCGCTTTTTGTCATTAGCATTTAGAGCAGCAGCCGCCACCGGCGCTACAGTCGTCATCGCGCGCGGCAAATTATACCGGCCGGCCGCTGGGACGCTCGGCTGCCGCGCCCGAGGATTAATTAATCGGCCCTCAAGGCGAGCTGCTGCCTGCCTCCATCAAACCTTAATTTGCGTTGTACTTTGTATTTGCGCCTGGGGGGGACGAGAGGTGAAATTCGGTCGCGAGTCGCGGAGAGTTGCCGACGTTTTAGGAGCTGTGCATAAGCAGCGAGCGGTGATTCCGCATTCTTATGGATGGTGCGGAGCGCGCAGGGGACACGCGGCGGTGGCTTGATTGCGCGCGCGAGGCTATTGTGCGAGCGCGCGTAATTATGAGGCTTTAATGGGGTTTGCCGGCGCGGCTAAGCGACGCGATGAATTATACATGGGTGATTGTGGGATTTTCTTTGGCTTTAAGGGGTTTATTAAGGTTTTCAAGAGTTTTAGAGCGGTGTAATTATAGGATACTGTTAAGAATGTATGTTGTGTGTTGCTAAATGAGTTATAGTTAATATTGTATCAGTCTAGAAATTACTTGATAACGCAAATATTTGAATATATATGATGTCCTTTATCCTCGTACTTTCGATGAAGCCGGTACGGCTTATAAAAAAGTTATTGCATTCATGGAGTTTCTATGCAAACTATGTGGAACTTTGAGGTATAGATGCATTCTAATATATATAATGAACGTAGTTTATTACTATGCAGAGCTTTTTTTGAATGAAATTTTTTTTTTCAATGGATTTGTGTAGACAAAATTAAATTTTTTGTAACGCCAATGCTTATATTTTGCTCTAACTATCTGCAGACTAAAGTTACAAACTAACCTCTATTGCAAACATCTTTATTGAATATCTATCCTGAGAGTCGTTTCATTATTGAAAATTGCCATAATCATTAAAAACCCAAAAACAATATTTCACCAAAAGTATTTGTTTAGTTGAAAAAATGCCTACTATAAATGAATGTTTACGTCTTTACAAAATAAAAATCGTCATTCTTTAAATTAATTTCTTACAGTTTTTCCCGTCTTCCCCTTTGTTTCCTCGGTACAAATTTGCAAGTTTTTAATATCTATAAAATACACTTGAGCTCGTGCATTTCTACTGAAAACGCGCAATACGTGGCGCGTAGCTTTTAATAGAGAAAGCTCAATATTGGTAATAGTCCGCGCGAACAAGGATAATATGGAAGCAGTCGGCAGCAGTGCGAGAGCATCCGCGTATCGGCAAAGTGATTAGCATCATCTGCGCGCGGCGCCGGGCCGCGTGCCGGCGTCGTTGGCGCCGTTGTTTCCCTGCCTCTTCGACGGACTGCGCCAACGCTCGGCCGAGTTAATCGTATACAGTTAAAGCAAAGCAAAGCAAGAATTGCGTTATAGTCGAATAAACATTTTTACGGTGATCACTGCGAATACGTGCGTTATATCGATGCTTCTTGCAAGGAATATCAGGTATCTTTTTGTTTAGAAAAAGAAAATAAATAAAAAAATGGAAAAATATAAGTTCCTTTTAGGAGCATGCTACGAAATCTAAGCTGGTTTCTAGCCAGATATTAGCTAGATTTTCTAAATCTGCTTTAATTCTGGTGAAGAAATTAGCTAGAAATCAGTTAAAAACGACATGCTTTTTAGCTACTTTCCAGCTTGATTCTGCTTAATATTCTAGTTAATATAAAATTGATAAACTAAGTAATTTATGTATTAATTAATAATGGAAATAATAACAGTTTTATAATAATCAAATACACAATTCTAATGATACCACATTAAGTATTTAACTAAATTAAAGTTAAAAATATACCGTAAATGTCTAGTAGTAATGGAGGTTAGGTTATTCGTTTACAAAACGACGCGTGCATTTAAAAACTATTATTTACACAAAATTTAAGTGTCTTTATTAAAGAAATTTATGTTATAAATAATAGAATGCATGTAGTCATATAATTATTATTTTAAAAATAACAATAAAAACATAATAATGTAAGTTATGACGAAATTTAAAGAATCGGTAAACAAATATTTGTAGTTTTACAATGAAGTTTTATTACAACATTTTATTTTCGACATCAATTACAAAATTTTTGTTGACTTAGTTATGATTGACTAATTTTCGGAAAGGAAATTATTAGTTATCAAATACTTTTAGTAATGCATATACATATTTATATAATCTCGTAAATTGTTATTTGTTGATAAAAATATTTATTTTGGCGGCATACTATATTAAATATTCAATAAAGTATAATAATGTATATTTTTAAAAACTGATAACTTTTCAAAACAAAATATAAAATAGGTTAGATTTGCAAACAAAATACGTTCTTCCGTAAAGCATAGTCTTAAGCAGATTCTAGCCAGATATTAGCTATAATTTGCCTTGTTAATAGCTTATTAATCTGGCTAATAATTAATGAGCTAACCAGCCAATCTAGCTAACTTTCTACCAGGGACGTTTACTAGCAATGTTTAGACTCTTTAAGAAAAGCACATTTTTTTGGATGTTTTAAAAATGTGTTAGACTTTATCTGAGAATCTTACAGTCTTTGTAAGGAGTGCCGATATTAACATAACATTCCTGAGAATGCTCATAGACGTTAAGGGCTCACTAATAACGCATACTACTACTCACCATTTGATAAATTAAATAATAAATTATAAAGTTATTTTTTCGGCATAGTTGAAGAAGGTTGCATACGAATATTGAGCTTATTCTATCTAAATTTGTACATGTTATAGAAGAGAATGCATATTTTAGAGATGAAAATGGGAATTTGTTATAGTTTCTTGCGCAAACCCAACTAACTGAACCATTTAAAAAAATTCAACAATATTTTCAACTCTATATAAGCATAACCTAACAATTTCCAAGCTTCTCGTAATCATTTTATAGTCTAAAGAAAATACCTTAAAAACCATTTACACAAAACTAATAGTTAAATATTCAGTTTCCAACAAACTTTCCTTTATTAAATTAAATATCAACAAAAGTAGAATAAATATATTTACGGATAAATAATTTCCTAACCAAATTGAAATGAACGTTAATTCGAATTCACGAGCTTTTCCTTCAACGATAAAAATCCTGAAACGCATTACAAATCCCGCCTCCTACTACCCAAACCCTCCCCAATGAAACTTCCACTCCCCCTTAAAAGACCAAAATCCCAAAATACAATCAACCCAACAATCTACCTCCAATAAATGAAACAAAAGCAGGGACTCAAGAAACAAACGAAAGCAACACAGAAGCAGCAACACTGCACGCGCCTGGCCGCTAATAAATGGCCGATGCGTGGGCTTGCGGTATCGCACTCGCGCGCTCTCCTGAAATTACGAGCGCCGTGTCGCGTGAGCCAAAGGTGAAGCCAAAAGCAACGGCAAAGGCAACGCCAAAGGCGAAGCCAAACGCAACGCCAAAGGCGAGGTCGAAGGCAACGCCAAAGGTGAAGCTAAAGGCGAGGCCGAAGGCACGGCCGAAGGTCGCGTATGTATGTATGTATGTACGCAGTCGCGCACAGGTGCAGTGGCGGCGGAGTGCCACGCCCAAGCGGCGGCCCTGCACGCGAGACGCGGCTCTTGTTTCGCGGGAGAAGCGAGAGGCGAAGGTTTGGAGTCTCGGGAGTTGAGCGATGAATCGAGGACTATTTCTAATAAAAATTATGACGAAATTCGCAGTAAAAATTACCGTGAATGACTATAAAGCTGGGACACTCTAACTTTCCGCCAGTTTTTATTCATATTTACGATAAATTTTACCGTACTGAAGGGTCAAATTTGCCTGCCGCAGAGTAAAAGTTCCCTGTACGAATCTTAGAGAAAACCAAAATTTGTGGTAAAATTTGTATGAAATATGTTTTAAAAATCTGGACTTTCTTCCAATTGTTGTAGCAGTATCATTAATACTTAAATAAAAGTACATTATACACATTCATATTTGAGTTAACCTAAAACGTGTACACGCTCAGTTGTTTCCTTTATCAGCTGTCTTCTTCTTCTCAAATCAGGCAAATTGTACCATTCGGTGCGGTAAAATTTATAGTCTGTGCAGTAAAATTTGTAGTCAATGAGGTAAGTTTTTAGTAAAATATCAGTAAAAAGTGCCAGAAAGTAGGACTGTCCCAGCTTTATAGTTATTTACGGTAATTTTTACCCTGAATTTCGTTATAATTTTTATTAGAAAACTCTCCCTGTGAAATGGTTTCTTTTTGGGTACATTAAAATAATATAATAATAATAATCACACTTCAATATTCTTTATATTTTTTTTATTTGGGTCATAGGTCGATTATAGATCATAGAATCATTTACAAATTTATACATACATCGTTCATCCATCCACACTCTTCTTTCTTAAAATGTCTTCTCTGCAATGCTCATCTTCTTCTTTCTTCTGGTATACATATACCAGTTATTATAAAAGAGAGTTGACTTAATGATCGGGACGCAATACTTGATTAGATCTGTGTCCACCAAAGTTCCGAGAATCTTTATGGAAGCCTGAGCCTTGCCTTGTTTCTATGTTCACCGGCGCGTATAGTTTGGCGACTCGCGGTGACAGTAAGTAAAGGTGCATACACTTCGAGATGAAAATTGCGAGTGTCTTTCGATTTCATCCGCTCTCACATATCGCCACTGGCTATCCCCGCCTATAATTTTCTCCTTCTATTACTGCCTCTATTTCATTCTCTCTCTCTCTCTCTATATCGATTTAAGTAAATATTGTACTACGTTTGTACATTACAGACTGGATGAGGGGCTTCTTTGAAGTAGCTGCGGATTGGACTGGGAGAGTTTATTTATTGAGCGTTTGAGTGTTTGTGAGAGTTTTATTGTTTGATTTGAGATAAAATTAAGGTTGTCCCTATGAAAGAATTTTCCAGCAGTGATAGTACGCGCCGATCCTGGCTGAATATTGTATGCCAGTAAATGATTTTTCGGTGCTGAACTAATAAAGGGATTATATCGTTTTGATAAGAATGGGCTAGTAAAAAGAATCGACGTTGTCCCGAAAAACGTCTCAGAGTCGGTGCAATACTTTTTGCCGATATTGAAAGAAAAAAAAACATTGCGAAATCGTCAAGCGTAACTTAACCTACTTTTTAGGCTAGTTTTTAATAAAATATTAATTTAATGGACGATTACTAAGCTTACGTGAAATTTTCGGCCGCGCAATAGTAATCTGTAGTTATGATTATTACACTAAACTTTGAGTGAAGTGTCTCACGTGTGCCTAAAAATTTATATTTCTTGTAAAATTTTGAATATATCAAGAAGAAAAGTGTTTTACTGGCCCGTTCTTATCATCCCCGTTATATCTCAGTGCTGGACCTCTAACATTTGCAAGTACTGGTAGTGCCGGCAACTAATACTCGAACAGTATTCTGCCGAGAGTAAATTCTTCCATGGGGTAGTGTAAAGGAATGGGATTAATTGAACTTGACTTATATCTCGATTTGTATACAATAGAGTGTCGATGCCGTTGTGCTGGTATACGAAGAGAAGAATAGTAATAGCCATGAGTGGAGTGTCTAGTCAATTTGATACAATTAGAAATTTAGGTATTAGGCGATAAATGATATGTGCCGTAACTCAATTTTTAGTCCAGTCATAACCCTTGCCAGTAACCATTATTATAGATAGATAGATACATTAAGATTTATTTTTGCATTTGTCGAAAAATTATGTACAAAGACATAAATTACACATCATTACGAGTATCTTAGGTTATTATCATAATTCATTATTTTATTACGGCCCGGGTAGTTTTCAAAGTATACTGTGTAAAACATTGTAAATATTATATAATTTCGAATATCTCAAGAATTTACGCACTAATTGGTTAAAAAGTGATAGGTCTTTATCCCATGGTAGCTAATGAATTATTATTAGAGAAAATGTGAAACATATGATACGCAGATTTGTTAGTTCCACGTTCAGTTAATAATTAATAAAAAATATATTAAAATATCCCACAAAATTAATTGTCTAATAAAATATCTGTATTTGTAATATAAAGTCTAATAAAGCATCTGTATCTGATTGTTTCTGGTATTTAAATGAAAGATCGTATTACTATTATATTATAAAAAAGTTAAATTAAGAAATTATATTTATAAAAAGTTTTAAATGAGAAGTTTTAATCAATAAAATTAGCCGTATTTTCAAACAATTTATTAATATTGATAGATAAAGTGGTATTTATGACCTACTATACCCACCTAGATATACACTTAGGTATAGTATGTACATGCGTCATAATATTTCTATGCTAATAGCACACGAAATAATTATATTTGAAACATGATCAATGTTGTTTATTCAAACTTCTCTTTGAGAAAGCAAAATATACATGAAATTTAATATGAATGTATAACAGCAGCAAAAGTCAAGCATGTCAAACTCTGAAAAAAGTTTACTGTTTAAGGATTAATTTAAAATAATTAAAGTATAATATGAACTATTATATTATAACGCTTGAATAGCCAAAATATAGGAGTAGCGAAACGAAAGTTATAGCACTTATTATAAATTATCAAATAAATTTTTATTACCTTAACTTTCTTCTAAAAAAATCTATACGCATTCACTAAATTATTAGCCAACACGGCCCTCTAACATCTCATACACTCCCCTTCGAGCATTCAAAATCAACGAAGTAAGTCGCAATAACGATAAAAACTAACAACACACATCACAACTCCTTACCCAGATCGCTTACTCAGTAACAAACATCTGTCCACCATCGCGGGCATCAATTCTCCGCTAATACTTTCATTTCCAAGCTCAAGATCCGAGAGCAGCAGCCCGAAATCAGCGTCGTCAACGCTCCAAAAAGAGTATCGAATTTAACGCTGGGGCGCTTGCTCTCGTCGCGTGCGAGGACTGCCATCGGGAAGGGGAGGGCGTAAAGTGCGCGCCCGAGCTCGTGTAAGCCGTAGGAGCACGCGTCGTATATATGATGCATCGAGGCGTGTTATGCGCGCGCGTTCTTAAAATTTAAAGCGCGCTCGGGAAGGGCTTTTGTTTGTGCGCCGCGTCGTGAACGCGTGCGCGGGGTTGGAGCTTTGGAAGTTCTTGCGTACGTCGATGGGGGAAAAATTGGTGCTTCGAAAAAGTGAGCATAGCGATTATACGTTAGGTTCTAAAGAGTAAAAATGTAGATGTTTGGCAATTCATTCTTTTGGAGGAGTGAATTGATAATTATATACTGTTATTGTAGGAATTTGAAAGAGTACAAATTAAGCACTGTATTCTTTTCGAAAAGAATAAGCTCCTAAGTTTTTACTTTCGTAAAGTAGAAATATAAAAGCTTATTCGTTTTGAAAAGAATGAACTTTTTCATTTACTCTTTTAAAAAGTCGTAATAACAGTTTCTACTTTAATCAAGTAAAGAGTAAGTTGTTTACTCTTCCAAAAGAATAACCTGCTAAGTTTCTACTTTTTTCGTCAATTTTTATTCTTTGGGCTTTAGCGTATTACATTATTTTCTTATTTCATATTTTCGTAGATTATGACAGATTCAGATAACAAAACTTAAAGGAGATGCAATAGTTTGACATTCTCGTGACATCGCGATAATATAATATTGTGACGTCATGTATCATTACAGACAAAAATTTTAAACTTTAAACAAAAAATATGACTTAAATTTGTTGCGTTATTACATAACAAAAATCGTCGAGGAACAACTAATTTTTACATTCATTATTTTATATACTCTATTGAAACATTAAATAAACCTTTTAGAAAAAATTCTTGTTGTTCACTCAAAGAAGTACTTATTCAAAGTCTCGAATTTTGTTCTAAAAGGTCTATACCTAGAGGCATAACCAACTTAAATAGTATACAATACCCAAAAAAATTGCATCTGAAATATAAATTATATAATGAAGTTGACGTAAAACATTAAAATAAAAACCTCTACAGATCTACCAATACAAGTAACTTCACAAATCATCGGGTCAATGAGTATCATTCTCTGACTTATATTTGAATAAACGATCCTCAGCTTTCTCCAGACCATTTTCACCTGCACTCAGCGATACGCACGCACGCGAATCAGCAGGGAGAGCAAAGTGAAAAATCATACATCTCCGGCGAGTATAAGCCGTACTCGGTCATCCGGACACGTAGTAGAGCGCGCTGCGAAATCCATTCATTGCGTCAAAGACGGGGGGCGCGTGATCAAAATAAAATCATCCTCTTCCGTGCCCTGGCTTTGTTAGCTGCGTCAAGATGTCAGCTCTCCAGCGGGAGTGGAGAAATAAATATAAATGACCAAGTAGAGGAGAATCTCACGTTTATTTTACGTGAGATAAAAAGTATTTTTTACAAAAACATATGAAAAAAACCGGATTGTTATTATATTTTAACAATTCTACTTCATGCGATAATAAATTGATCATATAAGTTTTAAGATTAAATTTTGCGTTTTCGATTTCAGATGATTGGATCATGAGATTTTGTACACATAGTTTGAGTATATAATATGATCAGTGCTGCTATCTTACATACTTTTTGGAGAACTTTGTAAATAACATACTTGCAAAATATTTTTTACATGTTAAGATATGTAGTAATCAACCCTAGAAAAGATTTTACTCTTTATCTTATAAAAGAATTTAAAAAAATTAAAACTCGCTTTAAAAGTGTCTACGCTAGAATATAAAATTTTCAAATTAAAATAAAATAATAGTCTCAATGTTCGATCTTTACCACCATTTTTCTAACCCTCTGAGAATTTTTGAAACTGATGTGTGCATGCATAAAATCGCGCATGCACTGTTTTTAGTGTGGAATGCCTTACTGACGAGTCCAGCCAGCAGACCCGGAACAAAACGCATTAATTCACATTTCTGCATCGGAACGGTCCTTCGAGCCGGATCTGAATCAGCGATCCATGGATATATAGACCACTCACAAAAAATTCTAATTTTTGTGCTAACTCTCAAAGTTTAATTCTAATTATTTTATTTGAATTAATGACCTACTACTTAATATAAAGTTTTATGAATCTACATATGATATTGATAGGGCCAGTTAATCAATGAGTAACGATTAATTGGTGGCTCACGTAACAGTATATTGACTTTTCTACTATGCTGGTGGGAGAATGCTAAGCGAATACTAATAAAGATAATTTATTATCTTGCGCATGCTAAAATTTTATTGCTCACAATTGTAGATATTATCAAAAACATGTTTCAAATTAATAAAATAAAAAACATAACGCGTGAAAAGTCACGACAAATTAGGAAGAAGAAAATCTCTCGAATTAAATGAAAATTCAATCAAATCGAGTTGGGTTCTACTCTCGCCATATTCAGCGTGACATCTGCTCTTCGAGCTTTCACAGCGCGAGTTCCAACCCCACCCCGAACATCTTCAAAACTCGCTTTCGCAGTCGCGCGTCTCCACTCCGATTAAAAGTTCGGCGAGAGGCGCGCCACCCGCGCCGTGAATGGGCGGAGCAGCGGAGTGACGAGAATAAAGGGATTTCGATCTGTCGCGAGCAATCCTTTGACTCGCGACGCGTTCGTTCGTTTCATTCTTTTTCTACTATCTCGCTCGCGTTCCGGCTAAGACAATTTTCATGCAGATTTCCTTGCGGGAGGAGTCACAGCTCGGCGACGTCTGAAAGTTTTAATTGCGGGGTTTTCTTTTGATACGACGGGCGGCTGGAATTTGGCGAGCAATGTTTTACATGGCACAGTATAGTTTTGCTGACTGAGGATTTTGGTGAAATAAAACAAATAGTTGCCCATTTATTGGCGTTTAGTGTGAAATTTTCATGATTGTTGTTTGCATAAGACATTTTCTAAAGCCTCGTTAAGTTATTTAAAAGATAGCTTTACACAATATAAAACCTAAAATAGAGTTATGATAATAGTGTTCAAAATATACAAAATCTGAAATATTTCTGAAGCTTATAAACTTAATTATAGTCGTATATAGCTCTCCCCACACCAAAAATAATTCCGTAACTTATATATTATGCAAATCATATATATAAATGCAAGTATAAAAATATACCGCTCTGTAAATACGCAGGATTGCTTTAATTTTACTCTACTTTCATTTTTTTAATTTTCCACTGATTTTATTGTGTTTATTAAAATAAATAAACGTTAATTATACAAAGACCAAGATTTTTCAAGGCAATACAAGACTAAACCTCCTCAAGATCAAAACAAGAATGTTTAATCGAGATATTAAAAAATATCGTCTTGTCTTGGTCCCGTACAACCCTACAATCATATCACCTGTATCTTATGAGAAAAGTCCATTCTAATAAATAAACACGCGTCAATATAAAAAAATTAAATTGTTTTCGTCATTTTGCATAAATTTTGTCTGCATTACTCAAAATATAAATAGAATCCGGCTGTACTAATGTTAGTTATGTTACAATAACGTCCAGGTACCTTCTAAAATCGACTGAACATAAATTCTTCAATCTTTTGACAATCAGCCACACACACTTTCTAAATCTAATCGTATTTTGATTCCCCCTCAAAACCCATTCCCTACGCTTTTCTCACCCTTCCCGCATCCTCCCCGAGCAATCCAGACTCCACTACTATCGCGGAACAACCCTCCCGATCCGCGAAGGCGAAATTTCTCAAGCTCACCCGCGCAATAACTCGCGGCAAATAATAAACTTCCTCCGGGCGTAGTTCCACTCGCGCCACGGCTTTCCAGCGGCTTCGCAGCTGCGCACCCCATAAAAGCTACGGGAGCAGACACGTGCGTTCTCCAGGTAAACGAAGAGAGCCCATCATCGTCCGGCGTCCCAGAGTGCGAGGCGGTATTTTCTCCCGCGCGGGCCGACTTAATAATGGCCGAAATTTATCTCCCCGGCGACGCGAGTGGCAGTCGCATCTCGCGGGACTGTCTCCCTTTCTCAAGAGTAAGAGTAGGAGCGCGACGGACCGCTTCCATCGAGCGTCTCGGACGGCTTCTCTTTTCTTTCTTTTCCTTTTTTATTCGAGCGCGTATGCCCTCACGTAGAGGCAGGCGCGCGCGGACGGCTGAGGCATCGCCCGCTCGTGAGGCGAATATTAAAAAACGAGGGAAGGAGGTGGTTGGGAGGGGTGGGACGTTGCTTGATTCGTTGATGTTTTAATTTGGAGGAAGGATGTGGAAGAGAGAGAGAGAGAGGAGAATTCTCGGATGGGCGTGTACAGGGTTTACGTTGGGAGCTCGGAAAGGGAGAAGTATATTGCGCCGAGGGGATGAATTTATTTTTTCAAGGTTTTCCGTGTTGCGTCATTTGTTTTCTTTGGATTTTATTGTTTCTTCTTTTTTTTTTCTATAAATAAATTGTGTTTTTAAGGGGAAAGCTAATGATAAATACTGGAGAAAAGCCAATGATTTAAAAGATACTTAAAATAATTTGCATTTTTTCTGTAGGTCTTCTTCGGTGTTTAACAGTAGCTTACGCCCTTAACGGGAAGGGTGAGATGTCTCTGACAGTTTCAAAAAACTGTTTTTGCAGGTTTCTACGTAACAGAATCTACGTCACAGAATCTCAAGAAATACAGGGTGATGTTTCAAAACAAACTTCCCAATGGTATGAAGCAAATCCAATTTCGAGTGCGGATAGCATTTAGCGACATTAAGGTGATGCTAAACCCCCTGTCACTGACAAATACGGGGAACCACTTGTTTCATTTAATTTTCAATTTTGAGAGAATATCTCTATGGTAAGTTGTTGTTTTTGACTAGGACAATAACGTTTCATAAACATATTTGCTAAATATTGAAAATTAAATGAGAAAAGTGGTTCCTCGTATTTGTCGGTGACAGGTGGCTTTAGTATCACCTTAATAAAAGTAGAGGGGGCAGTCAGAGATCAGACGGTCACGACAAAGATTGTGCTGAAATAAGTTTTTCAAGTCAGCGTCATATTACGTAGATCTTGAAAACTAATTATTTGTAAAGTACACAAGGACTTTACATTTGAATAAAAATATTTTTTTCGCCAGATATATTTATAAGTAAAAACTTGTTGCTCGGGAAATATTTGTGGTCGGATTATGGTGAAGTGAAAAACTTTTTCATTTTTAAGCCTATCAAGATAAAATTTAAAAACTCTATACACGATGATAAAAGATTATACACCAATTTTTAATTCATGAAATTAATTGCTACTGTTTAGAATTATTGAGTAAAAACAGATTTCTTTGAACAAAAACGGGTGGGGGTAAAATTTTTGATAAATATTATTTTAAATAAAAAAAATTTGAATTTAAATTTATGGAAAGGTTAATTTATGAAAACAAAATTATTGGAAAGATAAAATATTTGATTAAAATTTTTTGAAATTTTAATCTTTGAAAGTATAAAATTACGAAAACAACATTCTATAAACCATATATTTTGAAATAAGTATAAGGATAATTATTATTTTAATAGAAATTGTCAAGAATTCAATAAAAATAAAGAATTTCAATTTTAATTTTTCAAAATTACATTATTTCCAATTAATTATTTTTCAAAATAATTTATTTTCATACTTTTATTTTTTCTATGTTTTCCCTTTCGTTAAATCTTAAATTCCATATTTTTATTTTAGGTATTATTTTATTTCCTAATCTGAATTTTCAAAACTTTAACTTTCATAATTTTACCTTTTTCAATTTTTATTTTTCAAAATTTTTACCCCCACTCAACAAAAACAATCGGTTTTCATAATGTCACTTACATAAGTTTAAAAAAGATTGAGTCTCTTCCTTATTTAAAAGAAAAGTTTTAATTTGAATATTATTTTTATAATTACTGCTGAATGAAATGAGATGAGAAGAGAATAATTGAAATGTAGTCAACAGTCCTTTTTTCTACGTCTAATAAGAAATATTTCTTGTTCGAGAAAAATCCGTTTAAAGTTTAAATTCTGCACGCTATCTAACGTAAACTGTTTTACTTAACCGGGCGCAACTTGTTAAAACGTCAAGCTTTTATATCGGATAGGTCTTAAAACATTCTTATACTTGCAAAGCCGACGAAATTATAATAAAAGCGGCAGCAGCGGCAGTAACTAGGTGAAAAAACAGAGGGTGAAGCTGCGCATAAGAGAAGAAATAATAAGAAATCCTCGAGTCGAGCGGCTTCTTCTAAAAAGACCGGAGTTAATCGCGAGAAGGGAGGGGGTTTGAGTAAAGGGCACCAGGAGGCAAGAGTTCACGGCCTTTATGACTGCGTTTTACGGGTACTCGTATAGCTCCGGGCGATTGTTTGCCGGTCGGGCGATTCGATAATTGGAGGGGGCGAGCCGTGCTTGCGGAACGCAAGTGTTTTTGCAGAAAAATCTGTTTGAGATTTTGAGGGTGAAGGAGAAAAATAATAAAACTGCCTGGAAGTTGAAACCGTGTGAGTGATCGTGTCTTTTTGAAGATGTATGAGTATTTTAATTAACATGGTAGGAAATTGGATTTCCATAGACATTAAAAGCTAAAAAGTTTTTATAAAGTTAAACATAGGTACGTTTTATAAATTCTTAAAGTTATAGTTTTTCAAATACAAATTATTGAGGCCGTATTTTTAACATGCCTATATGTATAAAATTATCGTTTAGAAAAAAAGTCTAGTCTCGCTTGTTTATGGACTGTGGTATACTGTTACATTTTATACTTTGTCATAAAAATAACATACACATTTTACTGGTAAATATGTTATTTACCCTCGCTTTACCGTGTTTCATTTTGCCACTACGTTTTCCAAGTAGAATCTCTCAGGAATTCCAACCAGAAACCTTTATAAATCTAATAATTATTTAGAGTTTTTTAAATCTGATAATTGTTTAGAGTTTTTGGAAAAACTTGGTATACAAGAATTCTTCACGTGGCTGATTATGAATGTAAAGTTGATGTAAAAACACGAAAATTGAAACAAACTTTCTTAATTTAAACTATTTTCGATTCTCATTTCAGATTCACAATCAGCAACTCCCAAAATCCTTGACTGTACATAGTTTAGTAAATAATCTCAATAATTGTTACTTTTAGGAAGATTTAAAAAATGTCGGCCATTTTGTATCAACCACTTTGAACTCCGCCATTTCTGCCTAAATGTACATACCTAATCTGCTGAAGCCAAACTGCAAAACGTAATTTCACCAAATCAGCACACAGTCAAAAAATGTTTAAATGCACAACGCAATACTTTTCCGAGCACAAATTTTGAAAATTCTGAAAAAAAAAGACTAGAAGCGTTCCCTTTGTCTCCGTCTCCATAATTTAGATAAAAGAAAAGAGCGGACAAAGAAAAGTTCCAACGATAAGCATTATAAAATTCAAAAGAATCTCGACGCAAGCGGCTGACGCGGCTCCCAACGCCTTCGACGTCATATAAAGCCTATCTCACCTTTGCATCATACATTAGCCGGGCTTGCGCATCTCTCGCAACCCCGCGTTCGCGCGCGAAAAGAGGCATCAAAAGCCATCGCTACGCTGCTGTCCACTTACTCTCTCTCTCTCTCTCTCTCTCTCTCTCTCTCTCTCTCTTTCCACCCTCGCCCTAGCAGAGGCTGAAGCTACAGCTGAAGGAGGTAGTCGTGCTCTCTTAATTTGAAATAGTGAACTTGTCACTATTTTAGCTAGTGAAAATAATTCTACTGACGAAACAGTGAAAATTTCACTATTTTATAGTGAAACTTTCACTATTTTAGCTAGTGAAAATAATTCACTTGCTAAACAGTGAAAATTTCACTATTTTGCCAGTGAAAACTGTATTCATTGGAAAAATAGTGACTTATCACTAATTTGGTAGATAATACATAAGTTAAAAGCCGGCAAGGTAGGAATCGAGTTAGTATTTCATAACCTAATTTCAGTTGACATTATTTTTATTTCATGAACAATATTATTTTTATTATGTAATAACAAAATAATTAATTAATTAATAAAAATGATGCAACTAATGTCTTAATTAGAATTCTGATCCATATTCCCTGTGTAAAAAATTGGACAAATTCCTAAAATTATTAATTTTTCAAAAGAAAAATTATAATTAAATTCAACTTTAATCTTTTTTGTAACGTGCATACTAATGAATTTATTCATATTATCGGAAGTACCTTTTTAATCAATATATTTATATCAATTATATTCGCAGCACCTTATATGAGTTATAAAATTTACTCTCTATATTATCAATCTACGTAGGCAAGTGGTGAAGACGTTGGACTATAAACCTTGTGGAGCATAGTTCGATCCCCATCGCAGAAGTTTTTTTCGCATTTTTAATTTATTTCTTATTTTAATACATATAAATGTTCAACTGAAAATACATAATCAATATCTAATACATCTCATATATAATTATATACGCGTTTAAATAACAGCCTTATTTTTTTAATTTACTGAATATGATTAAATTTCACTGATTCAAGTATTGAAAATTGAAAGTAAAATTGAAAATTTGAAGTTTGTTTTACAGTGAATTTTCACTATTTCATAATAAGAGAGTGTTTAATTGATCTTCTTACAATTCTTTTTAAACTTTGATCAGCTGTTGATGGTCATATTAAATACCGGTTGTAAAAATTTCAGAATGTTTAGCGACATAGGAAGCGAGATATTCAGTCTCGAAGTTGTGATAGTTAATATGTAAGGCATATACGGAGCATGCAGATGATGCATTTTCGCGTGTAACTTTTACTATTTTCTTAGAATTTATTTCAAATTATGATATGTTACGAAGAACAACTCTGTGGATTAAGGAAAATAAGAAAAAGAACTGCTAACCATCTCATTTTGTAAATGTAGCCATCGTAATTTTGTATTCAAAATTGTCATTATATCTGTATATAGTGGTCCAGTCCAATTCAAAAGTTTACATCAGGTTTCGAATTTAACATTTTCAAACATTTTCACGTTATTTAATTTTATACTATAATACAGTATAATTTACAATTTGAATACAAATTACCTTGATGTATGATAATCTTGATTATTAAAAGTAACTCTTCTACGTATTAATTTATTTTCATACATTAACATTTGCTATATCGAAATTAAATCTGCACTATTCAGCATTAATTTAATAGGTAGTGACTGTATATGCTACGTATATAATATTATATGTTAAGCACAAAATGTATGCGAAAATTAAATATATTACAAAAAATTTTCAAAATGCAAGTGAATATCTCTTTTAACATTAACAATAAATATTTATTTAATTAAGTCAGTACCCCGGTAGAAATACAACAATTTTTCTCACATTTTTCTTGAAAATGTTATTTTGCGATAGAACAATAATCTTCTTCTACTTGAATACATGCTATCATCTATAACAATACTAATTTTCATCATCCAATCGTATTTATTAATAATTGACACTTGTCATTTATCTATAAATTATCCACCCTCAAATTCACGAGTTCCAGCACTGTATCAACTAACAAAATATATAGTTTTATGTTATATAGGAAGGAAGCTTTAGCAAAAATTATAAGCATTCTTCCAAAACTGAATGATCTACTTAAATCGCAACATTTTTTCAGATTCCATTTTCGGCCAGATATCTTGGCTCTACTTTCATGAGAATTAACCCTTTGTAGTACAGAACACAGCCGCAATGCTAAGTTTCCATCTTAATTTTCTTCATTTTTTATTATTTAAGTTTTTAACCTTGTAATCCGGACTTTTTATCCTTTCAAAATTTATAAGATGTTCACAAGCGCATAGAAAATGTGAAGAACAAATTAAAAAAAATTACCTAATTTTTAGAAAAAAATTATTTTACAGTGATCCATAAGTAACATCGCCACAAAAATCTTACCATGACGTTTTCACGGTCAAAATCGAGAAAAATGTCTCTCACGATTTTGATCCGCCATTTTGATTTTTTTGCAAATTTGCACCAACGACAATTACCAACAACAAAAAACCCTCGCTTCAAGAGAAGTTTTTTCCCTCTACTGTATCACCAGCACCTCCCCCAACACTATTATCAAAAGCTCAGCTCATCAGTGCCCGACTAATCGTCGCGGCGACACGTCCTCTCCTCCTCCCCCCTAGCGGCTTTCATTCAGATTGACGCGTCGCGTCGCACACGTCCCCGGGGAGAGGCGAGAAAGCGCAAGTGCGCGCGGGCCGAAATGAAGGGAGTAATAATGTAAAGAGTGCGCAGCAGACAAGAGAGTGTGTGTCTTGTAGTCTGTGGGAGGGTACACACACACACATATCACGGCGCGCGTCTGCTTTCTTTGGCGCTCCCCTTTTTTTTTTTCGCTGCTGCTGTTCCCCAGGGGCGATGTTCTAATTTTACGGCTATGCGCAGGGGTGAGTGTATGCACGGTAAATTGAACACTCTTTCGACAGGAGAAGTTTTGCTTGAATTCGGATCGGATCTCGCGGTTGAAGCGAAATGCAGGGAATGTAAGTGTGAGTGGTGAGAGTGGAGTCGAATGTAACTGGAGAACTAGTTGGTTTCGGCAGTTGTTTTAAGGTGCAGTTTCTAGTTTGAGAATAGGATTGTGTATGTTGAATGTTACTTTGACACACCATTGGGTTATAACCGTTTTCATCGCGATAATGTTAAGATATTTTGAATAACATATCTAGGTTTTAATGTAAATAATTATCGATAAAAATTAAGCGAAGCATTCTGAGATTTATAGTTTATTGTCTTTAAATGTAAGTTATGGTGCGAATTCAGCTGCAACAACATTAAGAAAAACTTTTTGTGACGTTGAGTGGAGAGAGGAAATTGGTTATTTTGTTCATTTCGTAAGGGGAGGGGAGAGTAGACTGTTCTTGCTGGGTGGGACTTTCTTTTTATGGCGAAGGGTTTTCAATGGGTTGCGTGGCTGATGAGGCTGAAATAATTGCAGATGGCTTTAAATGGTGTATGGGTAAATGGCTGAAACTTTTGTTTTTAATATCCCGCGCGAATTTATTTATGCACGTCAGATTTAATGTGATATTGAAGGGTCTATACTATATTTTAAGAATAGGTATAACCGTATGTACTGAATGACGAAAACATTGGTTCGTACTTTATTTATGATTTTTATTTAGATCAATAAATAAATTGATAAATATTAACCCTAACAAACTAACAAGGGTCTTTGTGATTCGCGGGTTTGTTTTCTTATTTTAGAAAAAAGTTATCTAGTACTTTTATTTATAATAATTTTTTATTTATTTAAAACGCATTTCTATGTTCACAGTTATTATCAGTTAGAAGCTCTTACGAAGATGTTTTATTCTGATTTGCTCAAATCTGTTGTGGAGTTTTAAGAAAGTGACAGTCATTTATTTATTTATTTACTTATTCAGAACCAGATAAGAATTACACTATGTACAGTAACTGCAAAACCCTGCAGAGATAATCTAGTTATCTATACTCAGGTCCGGTATTACAAAATAACGAATATAATTTACAAAAATATAAAAAAAAAAAAATATATATATATATATATATACTTAAAACTAACTTAAAAACTAAGACTAATTTAAAAACTATGCGTATAAAATTTTAAGTTTTAACTATAAATTAGGAACTCATTCCAAGTTACATAAACCTCAGTTCACGTTAATGCACGTTTTCTTAGGTTCGTATTTTAAGGTCAATCTTAAATGTCGAAAATGTAAAATGTAAGAGTTGTACTCTCAAAACCAAATTGACGTTATACACAGTGATTTAAAATATACTTTTTCACTATGCAAAAAGTTCATGATTTTGCAATAAAAACTTTTTGCTGAAAACTATACATTATTGAAGCAAATTTTCAATTTGTTTACAATTATACAAAGTAATATTCTGAGATTATTCATCGCAAAAATATTGTTTTATAAAAAATCCACTTACTTTTCGAATATTACTGCAATCAACTTTCGTTACATTGTCACCTGATCAGAGTCAAAATGGCCCTGTACATACTTGCAACATGTCTTACCTGACTGCTTGATTGCACTGACTATCGGAGATACGCAAGTACGTTTCAGGATTATTGTACTTGTCTCTGTCTCCAATATTCAAGTCTACTGGGGAGGGGGATAGATAATTAGGGTCAACGTGACCCTGGTAAAGAATCTAAGAACTACTTTTTAAAATTGGTACCATTTTACAAACTTTTATTTATTTTTGCTTGGAGATACATAGTCTGCTTTTTCAAGAGCAGACACTGAAATTATTTATATCTTTGTTCACTTACAATAAAATATCTTTAAAAATGTTGAGTATTCATTCAAATGAGCTAAATTAAGTACGTATACAAAACGCCAAGTATAACAAGTATAACATTATACCTATATTCCAGCTATGTGAATAGCTAGAAAAAATGTGTATTACATTAACAGTATAACATTATTTCAATTTAGTTTCTTAAACATGCATAGTTTTAGAAATTAAACCGCATTTTATCGTATTTCATGGTACGATTTGCATAGAATTTCTTTAGAAATTATAAGTTCATGTAAAGACAAGTTTTTTTACAAGATAACGGCAAAAATCACCGTTTCAAAAGTTGCGTTGACTCTGTCATGAATAATACCTGCACAATCAAAGAAATTCTTCTATCCAGCTAGTCAAACACAAAGTTTCTTTAAAATTCTCAATATCGATGAACGGGCCTCAAGTTTTCGCTGAAATAAAGACTTCGAAACTTGGTTAATAGTTCTTTTCTCTTTTCATAGCTAATGATCTTTTTCCTCGAACAACTTTTTATTGTTTTATAAGCTAGAAAATCTAACTTAATACTAGATAATCTCTTCTCTTAACATATTAAACCGGATTCCAGCATCACGGTAAAACTTTGTATAAATTCAATCTACGTTTTATCCAGACAAGTATCTCACGATTATCCCTTCAGGATTATGAAAAAAAGGCATATTAAAATACACAAAGTTAAGTCATCCCGAGAATTTATAAAATCGACGTCATCTCAAAAGATGCTCTCAAAACTGCTACTCCCGACTCCTCGAAGCAGCTAATCAAAATCGAGTCTCGATGCAGTATTAATTGTCGTCGTCGTTCAAGTGGCACTTGACTGCCTCTCTCCTCGTAACAAAGGCGAACCAAAGTTACTCCGTTTCCGTACCTGCTGTTTCCGTATCCATAATCTTGTTCGTCCTCTCTTTATTTCTTCTTCGTTTGGCCGTTCGACTGCTGAGTTGTGAAGCTGCTATTTCAAAGCGAACCTAATCGAATCAATTGGATTCAATTAAAAGTGGAGTTAACGGTAACTGCTGTCGGACAGGAGATCGGGCGGCTCGCGATTCAAAACTTTCAAGTGAGATTTGTAGAAAGTCAAAGAGAGAGAGAGAGAAATATCGGTATCTTTGCTTGACAAGCAATGACGTAAATGTTTATGGCATCGCTAGATTGGTTTCTTTGAAGCTACAGGCACTCGAAAGCTTTTTAGTTAAAGTGTATCACAACATCAGTATTTTAAGATTTAATAAGGTCATTTGTCTTAAGCGGACAAGCCTGGGTTAAATACAAAAAAGGATTTTTTTTATGAGTTTACAAAAACCTTTTTTGTTTAAAAGTATTCATTCTGAAAATTCTTATGCTATCAACACTTAATAGCATCTTCAATTTTACCGTTATAAAATCTCAAAATCTTGATTCTTATAACCGTCGAAAACAAAATTTCGTTTATCATGTCACCTAGAATCGTGTGAAGAACAAAGTTCCTTTAATAAATATGGTATTGAACATAATAATTTATTATGACGTGTAGAATCAAGATTTTTAGGTTTTACAACGGTAAAATTGAAGATATTATTGTGTATTGATAGCATAAATATTTTCAGAAAAATATTTTTTGGGTTTAACCCGACCTGCCCCCTTAACTAAGCCCATAGCACAGCAACTGCCGTAGATGTCATACGCCACTTGTGGCAGTGTCGTAGGTGTCGTATGCCGTTGACACCCCGGGGTAACGCATAAGCTTTGACGTATGCCGTAAGCAATGGTTACAAAGTTTGTGCACTAAATGTTACAGTTTCTTCTAAATCTGTAGTTGTAAAATGCGATTAAAAATGTTTGCGACACTGCCGTAGTGGCGTACGACATCTACGTCAGTTCTTGAGCTAGGGTCTTTAGTTAGATCACAATTTTCTTCAGAATATCTTTATTATAATTTGTAGTACCTTGGATTAATAAAGTTTTTACCATTCCAAATATTCAAAAAGATTTCACTTAATTTTTCGGTGATCGAGATCCTACAATTCGTTAATTTGGTAAGGACCGTAATGCTCGTATATACGTATTAAATATACGTATGTATATACGTGTATATATAATGGTTTAAGAAACCCCATACTTTATGCACGGTGAAAAAATCCTAACTATTTTAGTATAAGATTTTACACTTTTGAGGCATTATACTTGATATGCGATTAAAGTATATGATCTGATGAAGAATGGCATGATCTCTTAATCGATAATATTTCTCGAGCTCATACCTTTGACAGCACGCCTCCAACCGAAAAAAGCATGAGTCCCCGTCATACTCCAATTCGGTTGTTGCATGATTTTTTTATTCCATGTTCAAATAGTTTATGCTAAATAAATTAGGTCGTGTTTTTTATTTTTGCAATTTAACGAAAATTGAAGTATTGCAGCCATTTGAAATTTTCGTGACGTCACGATGTTATACTTTCATGACGTCACGTAACATTAGAATATATATATATATCGAAAATTTGGAAACTTTAAACGTCTGTAACTTTCAAATTTTTCATTTTTATGATAGACGAAAAAATACGACGTAAATATCTTTTGCTATTCTACCAATTTCATGTGAAAAATCAACTTTTCATTTTTATGCAACATCCTAATTGCACAAACACATCCTATCGTTTCATGAGGCTCACACTATTTCGGTATGAAAGTCTTGGAGCGATTAAAAGTCTGTGCACGCAGTTTGCTCTCTCCATTATTAGACGGATCCTATACCTCAATCGTTCGAAGACGTTCATACTAAAATAGTGTGAGCATGATGTAACTATAGGATGCTTGTGCAATCGGATTAGGTATGACGCGGGCTCAAACATTTTTGGACGTAGGCATGCTTTCAAGGTACGATTCTCGAGAAATATTATCATCGCTGTTGTGTTCTTTTAGTACGAGTATATCTTGTGCTTTAAACGTATAAATTTACAATAAGATTTCAAGAAAAGTTCTTGCTTTTAAAGCGAATGATGCTTTCCTACTATAATAGTTAGAATTGTTTCTCTGTGCTAACATGAAAAAGTTAAAAAATAAAAAAGTCATTGAGAGAAAGACGAATCAACAATAATTAACAACCACTACCTGGTAATTTTCAAGACTCAGCACATGACATGCATGTACCTCGAAAATCTCTCTCGAACCCCAACGTCAGCACATACAAACCTTAAAACTAAATGCAGAAGCTCTATTAATTCTTAATTAATAATTAAGAGCATTGGAGGCGCCTGTAAAAGCCCGAAGAGGCTTTTCACGACCGGTCGGCTGCAGAACGCTCACGTGCGCGCGCGCGCGCTCTCGTTAGCAACGTTTCGATGAGCTTTTACGCGTTCCCGGCCAATTAACGATCTTAGTTCGCCTCGCTGAAATCGAGACGTTGCCGACTGGCGCGCACTCCCCGAAATCCGGGGATTTCGAGTCGGCGCAGACGTGCAAGTGGAAAGCGGGGTGTAAATTACGCGGCGTAAAGGGTCTGCTCATTTTCTGCTGCAGATTGAAATTGCGTTGTTTTTAAAGTAAGTAAATAAATGTGTAGTATTAATTATTATGAGAAGAAATGCATGAGGCATGAGAAGTACTTAGTTTGAGGAACGTTTTTTTTTTATTTATAGAAGAAACACATGGAAAAGATAAATTCGTAAGGATGAAGAAACAGCATTCTATATTTAAGATGAATATTACTCTTTTGTAGGAATCTCGTGACCTTTTCAGGTGAAGATTTCAGACTGATTCGCGCGTTATCCGGCTGAACTTTTATTTGTTAGACCTTACGTAAGACCTTTTTACTGATTACCTATGAATTCAGTATATACACCGTAATATTAATAGAGACCCCCTTGCTTTATGTACATAAAATATGAGTACTTTAAAATTTAATTATGTCGATTATCTCATGTAGTTGCCCCATAATTTACTGAATTAGTAAAATAGCATGAACAGTCACTACGGGCACGTGTTTAGGACCAAATTTTTAACGGTTCGATCTGATAGTTTCAAAAAAGCTTTATTACGTGTAATATCTTGAAACTTTCATTATGTCAATTTAGGTGTGTTTTATGTGTGGTTGAAATTTTGACCCCCCTTACGGTATCAAAAATTGAGATATTTAGCTTCATGAGCGATCTCCAAAGGGACATTTTTATATATTGTGAACTAGATTATCTTCAAATCTTTCTGAATAGTTAGTACGTAGTGTAAAATGAGCTTAAAAGTAACGGATATAAAGCTGGGCATAGCAAGCGGTACTTTTATTTTAAAGAGACAGCTATATAAACTTGTGCTCCAATGTTATTAGCACATCTATATCGTGGTACAGTATCTCCGAAAGTTAACGCCATACTTTGATTATTGGCGCTATTTTATCCCTTTTACATGCTTTACTAATGGTACTTTCAACGGTGACTTTTTCAAAAATTAACTTTCTAACCTTACTGTCAACCGGTTAACATCCTTAAGGGGGTGTCAAAGTCAATTTTTATCCTTCCTACCTTACCGACACGAGAATTATAAAATAGTGGCTTTAATTAAAAGAATAAGTATAATTATGAAAAACTAAGAAGTCATTGTCCTCCGTAATACAATTAACTATCACTGTGCGAAGTTTCGAACAAAAACTTCAAAACCTCTACGAATGGCGAACGAAATTTGAAGGTTCGAGTCTAGACTAATATAAATTTCGTTCGAATGGCATTCGTAGTGATTTTGAAGTTTTTGTTTGAAACTTAGCACAATGGTAGATAATTGTATTATGGAGGGCAATGATGTCTTGATTTTTAATAATTTAGTTTATTTATTAATTGTAATCAATTGTTAAAGAATTTGAGGTTAGGAATTTCGGCGGGAAATTTGAATGGTTTGACACCCCCTTAAGATATTAAATTCAAGACTATCTTCTTACAATACCAGTCGTAAAAACACATAAAAACAAGATTCCACTAAAAAGAAAAACACCCTACCGCGTCTCCCTCCCGATCACTGCACTGCCTTTTCAATTGCCCTTCCACCCACTCCCAATCTCGCTTCTCCACAATTCCACCCCTTCACTTCAAAACACTCCCTGCTCCTCCCAACCCCAACTCTCAGAAATCACCCCCACCCCCCATTCCTCACTTCCTCCCTATTCACACACACACGCGCAACGTGGAACGAAACACGCGACGCGACTACATGCGCGCGTACGATGATGGGCGAATAATGACGTCGCTTAATTACCGCGACAGGGCCGCGCCACGCGGCTGATGCTGAAATCCGCAGGCACGCGCTCGCGAGCGCTGACACTTTGACGTTGCGGATTTCGGCCCTGACGAGGCCGCAGCCGCAGCCTTTTGCCGCTGCTGCCGCGTTGACGGTTTTGTCCATTAAACGCGCAGCTTGGATCGGGAAGGTAATTATAATTATTGCGGGGGAGACGGTGGATTCAATTTGATGCTGCGGTTGGTAAGGGGTTGCTCGTGAATTACGCGTGAGGATTTTTTGGGGAATTTTGGATGCCCTGGCTGCTACACGTACGTAAGACGGTTTTGGTGATTTTAGTATGTATTTTAGTGGGCAGTGTAAGGCTTTTATGGACTACCACGTGCCTCCCCCCCCCCCCCACACACACACACACACACACACACACACACACACACACACACACACACACACTGGAAACCTCACGTAATTTATGGATGGTATGGTGACTTGTATATTAAAACCCATTTCTTCCCAAGCGGCCAGTTTATAGTCGATTGGTTTTTGCCTAAAGCCGCCATTTTGAAATTTTCCAACGGAAATTTCAAAATTCTGACATCAGAATCGGAAAGAGCGGACATTTTTACTTCAGAAAAGTGCTATTGGTTATTATTATTTTTTTTTCGTCAATTTTTTAGGCGAAAAACCAATCGACTATAAAATGGCCGCTTGGGAAGAAATGGGTTAATTTGTGACTTAAGGTGTGGAAATGGGTTTTGTGATAGTGTAAGTGGTAGGGAGTTTCAAGCGAATGGGTGACTAAGGAGAGAAATAGGTGAAGTAGGGTAAAGATATGACTAGATGGTTTTCTCAGAAAGGAGTGAAGAAAAAAAAAATTAGAAATAAAATCAAGACAATTATTTTTAATTTATCGAAAAGTGTGAGGTGGATGCAGGAGAATTGGGAATCTTATAGAAAAGTCTTAATTTATCACCTGGATTTTTATCTAATTTTATTTTGTTATATGTATAGTCATATAACTATTGATTCAGTTTTCCTCCAAACCTTTTCGCCTCTCAAATTAAAGGTCTTGATCTCAGCTTTTACGTGAAAATGTGGATAGGATCCGATATGCAATATATGCACAGTAAGTAAAGGTCTTTTTAAGACAAAGAATTTGAAATGCGGCAAACCTAAAATCATGCTAAGATTGTTAAAATGGTAATCGATCAAACATAAGCTAATAAACACAAAAAAGGACGTGTAACTGGCGGCAGATTTTGCCTCATTTTGAAAGCAATTTTATCGTATTTTCTCATTATATTTATCTAGTAATATTACATTTCGTAAACCACATGTTATACGGATTATGGGGAAATATTTTGATTAGTTAAATAACTTTTTTAACTACTCTTTTTGCACTATGAAAATCTATATTAAATTGCAATTCAAGAACTAAAAATTGTTAATATTGTAAAAAATTTCAGTACATAATGTAATCTGTAAGTATATTTCATTTTTCTTGAATATACAGAAGGAAAACTAAAATTAAAGTGGATGAAATAAAAAAATACTAATAAATGATGAAGATTTTACTTTTTACATTTTACATTTAGCTCTACAGAAATAGATCATTGAACTGATATGTATTCTAATCAATTTTCTCTTGAAGTTTACAAAAATGCAAAAATATATTGTTCGGTACGTTCGAATTGGTTGAAATAGAAACCTTGTAGAATTTTTTGAAAATATCAATTTGGTAGCCGTTTTCTAAAGTTTACAATTCTTTAACAGGGACCGCATATGATGCCAGAGGCGGAAAATCTTTTGGCCTCTTTTGATAGGTATTTTCATGTAAAAAATCGGAGGCAAAATTGGCAGACCACTCGCGCAGCGTTTCTTTAAAATTTGGCTGGAATTATCCATATACATTGTTAGCTATTAGAATGACGTATTTACGCAAGATATTCCAATTATCACAAAATAGTACCACATAGATGACACTACGAGAAAAACTGATACAAATAATATAAACGACTGGAAATATCACGGTGGAATATGTACTTCGAATGTCTCACCCAAAGAAATAAAGGAAATAGTAATTGGATTTTTTAGGCATTTGTGGGTAAAGTAAAATCTTATAAATAACTTATTTTCCTAAAAATGTTAGTAAAGTACATTTTGTTCTGTAGGTTTTAATAATAGACATCTGTTTGCTGGAATCAGTATAAATTTGGCATAAAAGTTACAATTCGAAATGATTTCCGAAATACTGAGAGTCGTACTGGGTTATGTCGGACTTAACTTTGACATTTACTACTTACGCCGGACTACGTCCACTAAAAAATGTAAGATCTACTAGAGTATTTTCTTTCTCTTCCATTTCTCGATACACTGCATTTTAAATGTTATCTTACATTCGTTACCGATTTTCAGATGCTAAAATACAAAATACAAATAGAAATGTTATTTGTAAATGTTCATACTAAGATATCAAATAAAATAACGATTTCGGAATATCTTTTTTGACTCTTCAATGACTTACAATTATCAAAGTGAATTTGATTTTCTTATGATCGCTAATAATACTATATATGATGATGATCTTACTAGTAACATACAAAATAACGTAATATTAACGTAACACATTTTTTCCTCTCGAACAAGAATAAATCCAAGTACTGCCATACCTTTTCCAGCACTGCCATCGATCGACCGATTCTCAGCAATCCCCAGACCAGAACACATCCTTCCATCTCAGAAACCAGAAAATAACTCCTTTCAATATCCATCCCCTTTCGCCCTCTCCGCCGAAACCTCACCTCTAAGACAAACACACCGCCCACAGAGCTCGCCTCCATCCCGCATCTCTTCCTACGGTGTCCTCCGCTATTTCCATTGCGCATCGACAGAGAAAGAGCCAGAGCTCTCGAGTCCGGCGGACGAGATTAAAATAGCTCTGCCGCAAAGTCTCTCTCTCTCTATCCTGACAACCCTTTGACCCACCCATCGGCCTTTTACCGCTTTTTCACGACTTGCGACCTCTTTCGCCGAAGCCGAAGGCTAACGAAGTTGGACTCTGCAAAGGCACGAGAGAGGAAAGCCATAATAGCCAGAGGGGGCGGGGACGGGTATTGAAGCTGTGAAACGCAGGAGAGAGAGTTTTTCTAGGCGTGTGTGCACAGCCCAGTTGACAATGGAGCCGTGAATTCAACCGCGCGTTGAGTCGGCGTCTCTTGTTTTTGCGGTGCGTTTCTTTTTTTTGCTACGGCGCGGCTCTTGCATTTTCGAGAAGTGGAGCTTTGGGAGGTGATGGCTGGTGATGGTTGGATGCAGTGATGCGCGAAATCATACTTTTTGGCTAAGTACAAGCACAAGTATAGGAATACTTGAAGCGAAAAAGTACTATTTTGACCATCTATGGCTATGATGAAGAATGACAATCCATTTACTGGTACGTAGCTTCCTCAAGTTTAAGACTTTTTAGAATAAGACAATTTTAATAAGACTTAGTGCTCAAAAGTTTTTGTGGTTGCTGAATACAAATATAAACTAGGATTGATATATTCAAAATGGGTGATCTAATATGGCGGAGTAATTATTATAAAAATAATGCGATTCAGATAGAAATTTCTATCAAAAAGATTTTGAGATCGCTAATTATGAATCCGAACTCAGATTACCAATATTTAAAATGGTTGGATCCTATACGGCGGACTAAATTTTAAAAATAAATATTTGATTGAAATAAAAATCATTATAATACTATAATATAGTAATAACATGATAATCGTTAGTACGAATCTAAACTCAGAATTTTTTATTCATGTAACAGATACAATATGGAAAAAAAAATGTTGAAAAATTGCTGTATTGAGATGAATTATTTAAAAATCAATCTGCCTTATTGGGTCTATTATTTTGGATTTAGAGATTTGGACTTCAAATCCGTATTTATCGATTTGGAAAATCACTTAATAAGTTAACTTTTTAATAGCTACATCTGCTAATAAAAAAATGTGTTCACTATGTTGGATTGGTCATTTTGAATTTTCATCTTTAGATGCCAGAATCGAATTAATTCCACGTAAAAAAGTTTTTGATTGGTCGATACGTTGGAATTCAACGACTTTTTAATTATTGACTTTTAGAATAAAATTATTGACTTTAATAATAATTTATGTATGAATAATGATATATGTTACCAACTTAGATTCGTCATATTGTATGCATCATTTTCAATTCGTAAAATCTGACTTTGGATTGAAAATTAGAGACCAAAAACGCCGTATATCGATTTTCATGAAAAATAATGAATTTTTTCTAATGTTGGTTTACTGGATATTGAAATTGAAAATTTTGATTTCCGATTCGAAATTGGTAACTCTCCTCCTCCCCCCCCCCCCCAAAAAAAAAAGAAGAATATTTTTTATATATGTTATAAAACTGTACAAATTTTATACGTGGAAAAATTCATATTTTGGGTTGTTTTTTTTGCAAACCAAAAGAATAGTATATTATTATAAAATAGACATTTTAGAGATAATAATGGCACTATGCTTTCTCAAAGAGAATTTAATTAAAATTATTATATAAATAAGGAAGAGCTGCGCTGTACCACCCATCATTGTTATTTTTCAGTATAACTATTTCCATTTAGAGATTTATTCCGTACTGAAAAATGAATATTTTTCAATAAACATATTATCGTATATATCGTATATAAGCGTCTTTGGTCAGCGAGTTGTCATTGATTTTAAAATGTATTCTTATCTATAAAATCAAATAAAACCTACACCTATATAAGATTGAATTATTGTTTTTTTTCTTACATTGACACAAATGCATAAGACACAAAAACGCATCATTTTTTAAAATCACGACTAATTTAAACATTTTACTAGTGTTTAACATATACTAGTTTAAAAAATTCCATCATCAAAATAGTATAAAAATTATAATTTTTCTATGATTATTGTAGATAGATAAATATTTATTATTGCAAAAGTAAATTATGTCATTATTAAATCATTGTTGGCTGGAAGTGCAAAATAGTAAATCTCATATATAATAATACTTTATATCTACAAGAAAAAGCACAACGACAAAGCTTAGAGATGTCGTGATATACAGGGTGAAAAAGTATTGTTTAAATTGAATAATCTCTAATATCTCAGGAAATTGTGAACCAAATTAGCTGAAGAATATTCAGCCAATAAACTGATACTTAATATTCTCTGAAAATTTCAAGGCATTAAATCAAGTATTACTCAAGTTATCGTTGTAAAAAAATGAATTTTTTTCATTTTATTTTTTTGCTTCAAAAACAAACCGTCTCATTACCTATAAATTTACAGGAATATACCTGAATATAAAACAATTATTCAGTAAAAATTTCATTGACTTTTATCGAATAGTTTTCGAGTAATAAATGTTGAAAAAATAATTTTCTCACACAGCATAATAACTGAAAAGTGATTCATATAGAATCGTTTTCAGTCCCAAAATAAAGGATTTTATGAGTTCTTTATTGTAAAAGATTTGCTTTCTTAAAACTATTCCTGCATTGAAAAAATTCAAAAAACTGAAATATAAAAAATCTTAAATTTGGATAAATGGCCATAAAAAAAATTATTCAACCATTCTTGCTGAAACTTTCAAGTGCACACCGGGAATTGATAACAAACGTCTGTGCAAAGTTTGGGAAAGTTATACCGCAGATTGAGCGATGGTGATATGCCACATACTAACACAGACATACATACAGACATTTTTTAAGACCAGTGTATTCGGACTCCCCAAGAGATAAGTCATACTTATACGTTACAAAAACACAAAAAAAAGTTTTACCATCACAAAGCTTTCTCTTTGAGAAATCAAAAGATGATAAAGGTGTTCGTATGCATCACTACTCCTAAAAAGATTAAAAAGTTCACAATAATCAGTAGGATTTTTGGGTCTCTATCTTGTTCCACTCTCAAGAAAAAGAAAATAATTTTGTAATCAAAAGAATTAATTTTCCATTAAATTAACGATATTAATCTTCAACGCAGAAAAACAATTAAATCTACAACGTTCGCAACCCCGACGCTTCTCTCCGGCGATACTCTTCCCCATCGTTTCGTCTCCAAGAGCCTAATTCACGTTACCCCCCAACCTCATTCTTCGTCTAAACTCTTGCTCACTTCGTTAACCACCGCAACGAGCGACAAACGAACGAGAGAGACGCGTACCCCTACCAGACCGAAACAACGCAGCAGCAGCAGCAATTTTCTTAACTCCAAGAAGCAGCAGCGGCATCTTTCGTCTAATCGCCCCCCCCCCCCCCCCTCCTATATAACCTCGACAACAAAGTGCGCGCCGGCCCCGCGGGGCATAAATACGCGTTCACGCGGGCCGTGACGAGCTGGGAGGCGAGTGCAGGAAGCAGTCGAAGCCGGCCAATAAAGCGTATACGGATTGCTTCCGGCGTCTTGAAAGCCCCCGCCGCAGGAGTGTAAAAATAATTGGATAAAAGGCGAGTTCGTGGCTTCCGGCTGGTGGAAAACTGCGCCTTCCGCCCTCTTTCTCTCTCTTAGCTTCGCGAGAGAGTTGGTGAACGTATACGTATGGCCGTACAGGAGCGATGGAGAGGGTTTTTTTTTTCTTTCTAGTTTGGTTGGGTGAGTATTTGGTGTGCGGGGAGGTTAGGTTGGACTCGACAGGCGTTTGTCAGGAGAAATAATTGGTAAAGTGGACCAGGAGGCGGGGAGTCGAGGAAACTGGGGGGCTAATGCGTTGGGGGATTAACGAGTGGCAATTGAGGATGCTCTCGAAATGCACGGTGGACTGTGCTTTTGTGAAGATATTTATTCTCTGAGTGCGATGCTGGGTGTCCCAGTTGAGTGTGTCACTCCTATTATATCACTTTTTCGAATGATGTTTGATAGAAAAGGAACACGAATAAAGAGTTTTATGATTTTGAGATGAGTGGAGGAAAGTGCCGGTGGAGTTTACTTTGACCTTGACTCTCACGGTAATCTTCAAGGTTAATTTAAGGTCGATTTTAGTTTTTAAGCTCAACTCATGACCATGTATTTTGGTGTAAATGTGTGTCTTATATCGCTTAGAAGGGTCAAAAATTGTTTTTATTGCGTTTGTTTGTTAGATTGTATCTGGTAAGTTAACCAGAGTTTTTTCTCAAATTATTGTCGATGTCTTATAAAACTTACAGTACTGCAATCAAGAATACTTGAATCCATAGAATTAAAAAATTTAAAAAAAAAAACAGATTTTCAAGGTAACTGATTTTTAAATCTGAACTAACGAGTCTTTAAATTTAGTATGGCAAATTCAATGACAGTCAGTTTTTTTTAATTTAACTGAATTTATATAATACTGCGATTTAAAAAAAATTGATTTCGATATATTATATTAGCCATTTAGATTTTTGAAAATTTAATTTAGATTCTTCATTAGCGATCTCAAAAATCGGAATTGTGTTTTTTATCTCAATCTTATACTTCTTATCACTTCTTTTAGGAAAAAAATCTATGAAAGCACTGTCAGGGATCTTGTCAGCTAATTGGGTAAAAAACGTATTTTATCTAATACCGAATTTCGATAGATTACATGTCCCTTTTTTGTGAACTATTGAAATTTTTCAGATATTTCGAAAATTAAAGAAGATACAGCGTTTTGAAGTTGTTGTGACGTCATGAAATTAACGCCGGCATCCTTTGATGTTTTATTACGCTGACGTCATACAAAGAAACTTTAAAACGTTGTAACTTGTGTAAATCTTAATAATTTAAAAATATTTGAATTGATGTATGAATCGGCTTAGGTTCTCCACCTATTTATTACATGCCGATCACAATTTTTTTTAAATTGTTTTACCCAATTATGAACCTGAGGCTCGATTTTCAAAATTCCTCAATTTTCATACGAATTAATCGAGTTTTTAAATTTTAGCTCACCATATTAGACCGACCATTTTGAAGTTAGTAAATTAAACTGGGATTCATCATCAACGACCCAATAAACCCTTCTAATATTCATGAGAATCTAACCTGTGTATATACTTAATATTTCCTGAAAAAAAAAAGTATTTCTAAATATTTGTTTATCATTATCAATAATTTTAATAATAATCAAATAATGAATATCCATTATCTCTTTATAATCACAAATATCTCAGTAACGTAAAACTTCCAGAAGACAATACAAATTTATTTACAAACTATTCTCAAACATGTAAAAGCAAGAAAAAAAGCTTCGAAAAAAACAATTAACCGACTCGTAGTACGACACCTTCACCCTCACCTATATATACGGGAGGATGGGGTATTGCCAGTCACCTAAATAAATTTGCTTATTATTTCCACTTTCAAATTGTTTCTTTTAACTCTAAATAATTATTATGTTAGTTCAAACCATTGACTATAAATATTTCTTATTGGTTTCCATAAGTATTCCATAACCATAAAAGCTTATTTTATAGACTAGATTTCTTATAAGAAATGTAGGCCTACATTTTGATTGTGTATAATTCCTTAATAAAACTGAATAGAAGGTTGTTTGGACATTATATTAATTGCATTTTATGTTGCCTTTAATATACTATTCGAATTATTACCTAAAAATGTTTAGATTATTGAAAATAAGGGTGACCGGAATTAGCCAGTGACGGCATTACCCCGTTCTCCCCTACAACTCAAAAACCAAACTAAACGACCAACCCATCCCTTTCAAACCCCCCCCCCCCTGCAAACCAATAAATACAAGCAGTATCCTTCGCCACTCCACTCCACCTCGCCTCGACGGTCATTGAAAATCCTAGCAGCAGACCCCCACACACACGTACACATGCTGGAGGGCGAATCTCGGGAGGGTCATTACTCGCAGGGTTGAGAGGAACGAGCGCCGCGCCATAAGTCGTTCATCGCCCTGCGCACTGCACCGCACAGCCACACACCTGCAGTATTGCGGGCAGCGGAGTTACGGGCCCGCGTGAGCCTCGAACCCCGTCGAAGATTACGGTGCGAGGCCGTAGCGAGCGCAGATTGTAAAATGCCGCTGTGGCTCTTTGTCGATGACTTTGCGCACGGAGATGACTCACTTTCTACGTTATTTTTTGTTTTGAAGTGGAGAAGGAATTTTTTGTGGGTTGAGTGGTTGTGTGTAATTTTGTGAATTTAGAATTAGGATGATGGTTCTAATTCATTTACTCGTGGCAATGTTTCTACTACTGAGTATTAGTAGTTGTTGTGATTATGAAAAGATGCATTTGCGAACACGATTTAACTGATTGATTAATATACTCGTACAAGTCGGCTTGTGACGCGAGACAAAATACCGTGAGAAATGCAATTCTTTTAAGGAGGTTGTAATATAATATATTTCGGGCCCCCTTAAAATATCGGAAAGTTATTTATTCGGATATTTAAGAAATCGGAAAGTTGAAAAATAGGATTTAGAAAAATTCGGAAAATATTTTTACTGAAAGTTAAAAATTCGGAAAATTAATAATCGGACATATCGAAAAGTGGAAAAATTCAAAGGAAACTATGTTTTCTCATATCTAACAAATGTAAACTGATTACAAATCTAGACACTTAATTTATTTTTACATGAGCCTTATGGCGTCAATAAGAATATTCTGTTTTAACGTTAGATTCCCTGCAGAATGCATACTTTCAGTACGGCGTGCCACTTCATTTAATATTCCGAATTTTCGGCATTCCGAATATCTAATTTCCGTTATTTTAGTAATCCGACTTTTAATTTTCCGAATTTTTAACTCTGAGTAAAAATATTTTCCGAATTTTTCTAAATCCTATTTTTCAACTTTCCGATTTTTTAAATATCCGAATTTTAAATATTCCGATATTTTGGGTTTCCGAATAAAGGACTATCCGATATTTTAAGAGAGCCCTATATTTCGGAAATACCGAGTATGAAGAGAGATAGATAGATAGATATACGATAGAGAGAGAGAGAGAGAGCGAAATATCATATGTGAGAAAAGAGGAGTGGGGAAAACAGAGCAAAGCTCTGGAAAAGTTCGGCAAAAGCCGAGGAGAGCAGATACAAATTAGCCGCTGGCCAGACCAGTTGGTTAGTTACCCCCTACACTGAGAAAACCATGGGCGAAAATAATCCCCGCGGTTTAAGAAGGCATATTATACATCGCGCGTGGTCTAAAAATATCCCCACTGTAAGACAGTGGTTGGATGCAATGACTACGGCAGTGTCAAATTTCCCCCACCAAATAACAACGCATGTTTACGATCGAAAAGTCGCTCATCCGTGGTGTGAAATTCGCCTCATGTGAGCGACTTTCGCTGCCACGCATGGACATAAACAAACGTTGTTAGATTGCCACGCATGACCGTAAACATCCAATGTCCCTCTGCGGTGAAGATTTTGTACCACAAGTGGGAGTTATTAATACCCATGGTTTTCTCAGTGTACTACCTTACTCTCTCTCTTTCGTCCGGGGATGGCTGACCGTCGGCTACGGATTAAGGTTATCTACCCAGGTACCGTCTACAAGAATAAAGCTACCGCAAAGCGAGGAAACTCACAAGAGGCAATCATCGAGGGACTTCAAGAACCACCATATATAATGGGTGAGTATTATTACGTGAATAGGTTATACAGGCGAACCCACGCCCATACTCACAATAAAAATTAATAAAATATATTCATTCATTTTTACATTTATTATATATTATTTTTTTTGTATATCCTCCAAAATAAATATTTTATATGGTTAGATAGATCTCCCGTGCGGGGCGAGGAAAGGAGAGATCCTCGCGCAGCCAAAAGGCTAGTGTATTTATTTACGTTTTCGCTTAGTACTCGGAATCGGTGTTCTCATTCGTTCTAGAATTTCGCGTACATGATCTTTATTACTTTTCCAATAATTTGCATAGTATTTAATTTAATTCTTATTATTTTTAAACAATCGCACTCTAAGTTTATTGTCAGTTTACAAGCCGTACCGTCTTCATGCGATTTCCGAAATAGCTCATTCTCCCAGCATTATCTATAATATTAAATAGTATCTATTTAAAAATTAAATTATTTCATTGCATTCACGAATTTGTTAGTTACTATTCATACAAAGTTGGTAGTAATTTATATTTAACAATTTAATTGTGAATAAAATGTTCCTTTTTATTACAATTTTTATTTTTGACTTGTTCCGATATCAATCGATTGTCGAACTTATTATCGATATTATCGAAAGCTCAAATAATGGGATTTTTAGATCTGTGCGCATTTGATGTTCACTATTTTCTTCATAAGTTGAGTTAGATATAAATTAATGACGCTTTAGAAGTCTCACTTTAAAGAGCAGATCCGTGAGCGTTAATAGCATGCATATCTTAGCAACAATTTGAGATACCAGAATGACATGTATTTCATGCCTCTTACTCGTTTAGAGCCCAAGGCTCGCGATTCTGGAAATCCCTCCCCTGCAGTATGAAGTATCTGCTGTCCTTATGTAAGTTTAAAATGGCGTTAGGTAGGCACCTCAGGCGACCGCACGGTGATTAATCTGACATTTTTACGACAGATGAATACATGGATATTTATTGTCATTTATTTATTTTTTATTTTATTTTAGTTTATCTGTTTTCCCGTGTTTTATGTCTCAGTCGTGAAATATGTCGTAAAAATGTATAAATTAATAAAGTAAGAGTGAGTGAATTTATCTGCGTGTGTGATGAATGTACGTATTTGCTTAGTTGTAATTGTTTTTAAATTGTGACATGATGGATGTACGGGTATGCAGAAATTGTTATGAAACAGTGGTATTGACATACTGTGATATATTAGATAATGACAAATTGTGAAACAATTATACTTACACTTATATACTGACGACCTGAGATAGTGATCAAAGATTTTCAATGTAAAGACGAAATAAGAATTCATGTAATGTATTTTTGCCAAATCACAAAATAAATCGTATATCTATCTATTTGTTCGTCTATTAAAACGATTTAAACAATTAAATTGTTAACAACACACAACTGCAAACTTTTTATAAAAGGCAATTAACCTATCCCTAAATGCCATAAAATAACTATCATTTAAGCCCAAGTTATGCTCCGAAGACACGTATATTCATATAAAAGTTAAAAACAAAAACCGTTTTTGTGCATGATTTTCTTCTTAACTCTTACCGATCATTTTCAGGATATGCGGCATTTTGAAAATATCCACAAGAGCATTATCATTATTATCGTAATATTCAATGAAAACAAATTTTTTCCGAGCGAAATTTTCCCGATTTTTTCAGAAAATAATATTCTTGCCATTCAACTGGTCAAAATACTTGAGAAAAACCTTGCTGCATAACCATAGAATTAGATCGGCTATGAAAATCAAACTGACGAGACGCGCATCTGGTGTTTAACAGCTCTGGGCCTCTTTTGAGCTGCGTGGGCGGCGCGCGCTTGATAACCCGTCAGATAATCTCCGTGCCTTCACCGAAAGGCCTTAGAAAGAAACAAATGATATTATTTAACACTAGCTCTGCATAATTTTGCAGGATCTTACAAGGAAACCCCCCCCCCCAATCCGACCTCACCGATTTTGATAATTTTTGGATATGTTGTAGTACATGACAAAATAAGGCAAACGTGTTTTTTTTATGTGCCAACGTCCACTTTTAAGGGGTGAAAAACACCCCTAAAGTTTACCCTCAAAAATCACTTTTTTCTTATATCTCGGCATATAATGGATGTTAATTAAACAAATTGGAAAATATTTCTCATAAGAAGGCCGAGATATCAGGTATACTTATGGCCCAAGGGGTTACAACCCTTATTTTATATTTAAAAATAACTACATTTCTTCAATATATTTATCTTGAAAATCAGGGTATGAACTCAAAAAAATTATTATTGATAAGAAATGTAGTTTTTTTTAAATATAAAATAAGAGTTGCAAGCCCTTGGGTCATAAGTACATCTAGTATCGGGGGTTTCTTATAAAAAATATTTTTCATTTGGTTTCATTAAAGAACATCCATTATATGTCGAGATATAAGAAAAAAGTGATTCTTTAGGGTAAACGTTAGGGGTAGGTTTCACTCCTTAAAAGTGGATGTTGGCACATAAAAAAAACATGTGTGCCTTATTTTGTCATGTCCTACATTATATCCAAAAATTATCAAACCCGGTGAGGTCGGGTTGGGGGGTTTTCCTTGTTAGTGATTTTTTATAATAATATGCTAAATTATTTGATGAAACAGTAGATACACGTTCTTAAGATTATTGAAAAAGCAAATTCAAATAGACAGTATATTTTTTATAGAATAAATAATTACGAATTTAATAATATTAATGATATGTTGTAGTACTTATTATTTTAAATTCTTAAATAAATTTGTACATGGATTAAAAAAAATCGAAATTCGGCATATGCTCCCATACAATAAATGCTATTGACTATAATCAATAGGTGAAGAGTGTTACTAAGCAGTTTTAGCTGTTAAAAATAAATTAAAAACCGCATTAACTTAATATTTTTAGTGTGTACATGTCATGGTAGTCTGCACGTTAATTTCTTTTATGCTCATTGTAATACAGTACCATGAATATTAATAAACGGTACTTGATATATCATTATTTTATCCGTGACGTTCTGTTATATTATATAATATCGTAAAATTAATAAGACTTAATTAAATGCTTTGACATAAATTTACATTAATTAAAAAAAATTATTATTATTGCGATACGGTTGTCTCAGTGCAGCAGCGTCAAAAATTATAAAAATTTTTGAATGTAAATATAGTATTTTATAATTTATATAACAACATGTAAAACGAGACTATTTATATTTTTTAACTCAAAAAAGTAAAAAAAAATAAAGTTTCATAGGACCGTTCATCATCCACAAAATACGGACTATTGAGAAAATCCTACCTCACGATCTATTGGCTATACAGTATGTGTCAATAATTAAAAAAGTATTTTTAGAAAGAGTGTATTAATTAAGATACCGCTAAAAACAGAATAAGCGGAAATTATGTAAAAATAAAATCGATTATAACGTATTATGATCTTTTTATTTCTGAGGTCCATGAGTCAATAAAAAATAGTTAATTCAACAATGTGAACTATATATAATAAGGTTGAGATTAAATCAAAAGTAAAAAAATGACATCGTCCGATGTCATTTCCAATATTGTATCGAAAACAATTATAAAGAACAGTAACACTATTAGTATATAATAACTAATTAGTATATGGTCAATTGGTTTTATTAGCTAAAAGAACTTTTACTCTGAGAAAATGATATCGTAAAATATTACGATATAGGTTTTCTTAGTATATAGATTCACTAAGCCGATAATTGTCAACCACGTTCTTATTACAAATCATACTGATTATATCTAAAACCTATTTTTGACATAGACTATACAGCCTTTACAATCTTAGGACAATGCGAGTTAAATATCTCAAATTTAGCCTCGTAACCTACAAACACACATTCGTGTGATCTCACTCAGAACGACACCACACACACATGCGCTTCTCAAACAAGAACCTCGTAACCTCATTTTCCAGCCCCTTGATCACTCCTCCTCCCCAACTCCCCTCAAACACAAAAATCTACCGTGGCACGCATGCTTTCCAGTCACTTAATCGCGAATATACCAGCTAATTTCTTCCCCCTCGACTGCAGCCGCGAATAAACGCGATCCCGCGATCTAATTGTTCGGCAGTGGCTGTATCATCATTATCTCGCGGCGCGTTTCTTCGTTCTGGCAGAGAAACAACGACACGAGGAAGAATGAATATGGGATGGCTGTGAAACGAATTGATCTGACGAATGTCGTCGCGAAATAAGGAAATGCACAGTGTTCTCCACTGATTACTGTCTTGCGTAAGATCCTGCGTTAGAACTGACGTAAGATCTTACGTACAATTTCATTAAAATTAAAAATAAGACTTTAAACAATAAAAATGATTGCTACACCCATGATCTAGATGGTACTTAGGATTTTGACACTTTCGCGACATGAAAAGTTGTTTTCTATAATTTTTAATAGGTTAATGTTTCGCGTAAGAATTTACGTAGGGACTTACGTCAGAACTAACGAAGGAACTTTCTTAAGAATTTTCGTGAGAACTCACTTAAGATGTTACGTAAGATCTTAAGATCATAAGATCATGTACAACTCTATTACGCAAGATCTTACGTAAGTTCTTATAGATGATCCTACGTAATTTCTTACGCAAGATCTTACGTTAGTTCTTACATCATATTTTCAGTAGGCCTACTGACACGACATTGGTTTCTACACCGGCGACCTGTTACGGATAGAATTAGTAGCAACAATTTATAATAAATAAATGACGCTGTGTAATAAGTGTGTAATAATAACTGTGAAAACGTTTTCAAAAGGTTCTTTATCGTTCGGACGCAAGAACGTTCTCGAGTTTCTTTATGCGTTTTCGGCCGTCGGTGGCAATTTGCAACGCATTTCGTTAGATGCACTCTGGCCTTTGTACAAATCGGTAGTTATAAAGCGCGTTTTACTAATAAGGCTAATATGTATTTAATCAATAACCGACTTTATCATAAATGATTTACAAATTATTTTAACAAAATCCTTAGTTCATTTACGTCCTGAACACGACCGTTAAAGCTTCCTCAAGACCATCGGCGTTGTTTTTGTAAAACTATCCAGCACGACGGCGTACGTAAAATCTGAAATTTGGAGGGCCATAGGTGCATCTAAGGACAGCAAAAACCTTAACCAACCGTTGGTCGATGAAGCCTGCTGCTACGATCTCACATTATCCCCGCAATCCCCTTACAGATCAGGCGGTCAGCAGATGTTTCTTTCAAATGCGGTACGCCTGGGACGATTACGTGCTGCACGAGCAGGACAAATTGTTTGATCCAGTACTACTGATACCCTCTGCGTCAATGGTCTACTGGGCTGTGGCTTATGGCACACTCTACTACGTGAACACGCTGCCTATGTGGCGAATAATCAGAAACGCCAACTGCTTAATTTGAAATAGTGAACTTGTCACTATTTTAGCTAGTGAAAATAATTCCACTTACAAAACAGTGAAAATTTCATTATTTTATAGTGAAACTTTCACTATTTTAGCTAGTGAAACTAATTCCACTTGCGAAACAGTAAAAATTTCACTATTTTGCCAGTGAAAACTGTATTCATTAGAAAAATAGTGACTTATCACTAATTTGGTAGATAATAAAGTTAAAAGCCGACAAGGTAGGGATCGAGTTAGTATTTCATAACCTAATTTCAGTTGACATTATTTTTATTTCATGAACATTAAATATTATTTTTATTATGTAATAACAAAATAATTAATTAATTAATGAATAAAAATGGTGCAACTAATGTCTTAATTAGAATTCTGATCCATATTCCCTGTGTAAAAAATTGGACAAATGCCTAAAATTATTAATTTTTCAAAAGAAAAATTATAATTAAATTCAACTTTAATCTTTTTTGTAACGTGCATACTAATGAATTTATTCATATTATCGGAAGTACCTTTTTAATCAATATATTTATATCAGTTATATTCGCAGCTCCTTATATGAGTTATAAAATTTACTCTATGTAGGCAATCTACGTAGGCAAGTGGTGAAGACGTTGGACTATAAACCTTGTGGACCAGAGTTCGATCCCCATTGCAGAAGTTTTTTTCGCATTTTTAATTTATTTCTTATTTTAATATATATAAATGTTCAAATGAAAATACATAATCAATATCTAATACATCTCATATATAATTATATACGCGTTTAAATAACAGTCTTATTTTTTTAATTTACTGAATAGGATTAAATTTTACTGATTCAAGTAGTGAAAATTTATTTCACTTTTTGAAGTAGTGAATATTTACTGTTTTTTAGTTGCTGAGTTATCACTGTTCAAAATAGTGAATATTCACTGTTTTACAGTGAATTTTCACTATTTCATAATACAAGAGTGGGCTCACATCGAAGATTACGTAGTCCAGATGGCCAAGATTGTTGAAAAGAATCTGACCGTGGATACCGGTAGTTATAGCCAGCTGCAACCCAACTTTTAACACAGACAAGTTCAAGTTTACATATCTCTATGCTCGTATCGACGCCAATATCGATCTGGAAAGAACCTGGCGTTAGTGTCCGAGTCTACTCTTCATTTTCCAGATAATCGTGGATGAAGAGGCGAAAGTCGGTGTGGTATATGTAACGGTTAATGATCCCTACATGAGACGTCCGACGAAGTTTCACCTATGTAATAAGCCGGTCGTACAGCTACAGGGAGAGGAAATGCCCACGGGCTGGAAACCACTGAACCCTGCGTTGAGCTACAGTTACACGTGCACTGTGTTACACTATCAGCGTGTCATGACGGAGAAGCTGGTCGACGTAACGATAACGGATTTGTTGTATGTACCAGCCGAGGACGTCGATGTTAGATCCGAGGAATCAGAAAGTGAAAATATAGAACTTGGCCCTGAGGATTTAAATGAGCCTGTTAATCGTGCTAATAAGTAGCTGAAAAGTTCATTACCACCAGTATAGATGCATTCAGGTACACATAAATGTAAAAATATAATAAAAATTGAATTAAGAATGTTAATCTTTTATTTTTCACATTTCACACGATGATATCTGAAATAAAGCAATTGCTCTTTAAAGAGAAATCATTATTTTTTAACATACGCCTACAAATAAAATTTCCTTTTTAATGAAAGAAAGTGGTCGTTATAATTATTATGCATCATGACTATTAAAACAAGTATACTAGTTTCCAAAAATATACATACGATGGTATTGAATTTGTATCGCAAAGAAATCTGTTGTCACAGAATCACTTTCAGACTTTCAAATTAAAGTAAAACATTACAGCTTTAATTTAAGAAGTTACTTGTGTGTATATAGTGTGTATAGAGGTATTAACATTCTCGAATAATTATAACACTACCGAAATATGGCTAAAATAAAGCCAAATTTAAAAAAAATTCAATAACATTATTTATTTTTAATTGAAAAAAGTATTTGTTGTGATTACTATCCTTCATGCGTATTAAAATTAGTATACTCGTCTGTAAAATAAAAATACATATTGCTTGTGTATATAATTTGTATGACTAATTGAATAGCTTACATGATAAACTACATGATTATGGTCACAGATTTACACTCTATTCAAAAATTTAATCTCTAATGTAATTTTATGGATAATAGGTAAACAAATTTCTAATTTTAGTTGCATAATATAGATAAAGTTTCTTTAATTAATTAAATCATATTAGTAAAGTTCTACCTTATTATATTTGTTTTCTTATACATATTGATTATTCAAGAAGAACTAAATAATGTATGTTGAAATAATGACAGCAAACTTGTCAGTATCTGTTTATGTTTTATTCTTTATTTATTCCAATAAATAATTACGCCGTCGATAATAGATAAATAATACATCTTTCTCCAAAATCATATTTCATCGCTGAACGCGAAAATAAACGTCCGCTGCAATCGGCAACATTACAAAGCACTAAATCAAGCAGTTCCGCCGATAAAGAAACATCAAGAACTCCTTGCGAAAACTCGGCACCTCCGCGCGACATAAAGCGCGCCTGAAGTTTACATTTTGGTCCCTCTCTCTCTCAAACTTTCTTCTCAGCCGACGACTCGGCAGCCGCGCAAAAGTTCACACAAAACTCGGCGTTAAATCAAGAATATAAGACCAACATCTGCACAGTCAAAAAAAAATATTACAAAAAAAAACACACAAAAGAAAGCACATCTCTCTCTCTCTCAAAAAAAAAGAAAAAGAGAAGAACCAGTCAGAAATCAAGGAATCAAGCGTGGAAAATATATTATAATCCCGCGCGACGGGTCGACGGCCAAGTTTCTCGCCGCCGCCACCGCCGCAACGCAGACTATTCACGGGCATTTGCATGCATTCGCGATTCCGCGTTCCGAGGAGCCACGGCCGGAAAAGTTGATTTAGCATGCTGACACGATTATCGATTCCGGCCAAGTTCTCCCGCGCGGGATATTCGGCGACCGCCGGCGACGGGAATCGATATCCGGAAAGTTTCTTTCCGCGCGATGGGAGGAAGCGAGTTTGTACGTCTATGCGCGCGGTGGTCTTTTTTTTTCATCTCTTGTCGACACGGCGTTTAGCCTCTGTCTCTCCGCGCTGATTGCCGGATCGGTGAATTTTTCAATTGCCATTAGGATATAAGAATCGCGGACGCGAGAGTAAACTCGAGGTTTAGAGGTGGGAGGGACTCGGTTTTATGAGTGAAATTTAGCGGGCGCAGGACGGGGAGGAATTTTCTTTTTGCAGGAGGGTAAGAAGTTGGAGGAATTATGTCAAGGAGTCGCGTGGAGTGGCTTAGCCTTTGAGGAGGTTCGAGCGGTAAATTAAAAATAATGACTGAGAGGTTGGACAAATTAAAGTAGTTAGGAAAAATGATGAGTGGGCGCTGCTGAAATTTTAAGTCATTTGGGTAAGCTCGACGTTGAGAATATTTTTTTTTAAGTAGACATGACTTTTTCCTTTCTGGACTTCTCGGAACTTTTAATGACTTTAAAACCCGATTTTTTGTACAGTACAAAATCGTCTAGCGTTTTCTGATTACTTTGATGTGAAATGCTATTTTTATTATGATAATTTAAAAATTATCATTTTGTTTCCAAATGTGGTAGCGAACATGCTTTCTAAGGGCAAAACCGCTCTAAAGGTACGGATTTGAATTCCTGTTAGCCCGATATTTTCAGCGACAAAAATTCCTTATCGATCTGGATTTGTCGGTGGTGATTGGTTAAGAACGAATTTTAGCCCGATAATGTTTGTAATACATTTGTTGTATATTTGAAAACGGATAGAAATGCCCGCTGATAAACAAACCAATAAATAAATAAATAAATAAATAAATAAATAAATAAAAATACATAAATAAAAAAACGTATCAAGTACTAACTCTTTTTTGTATAAAATAACATATTCATTACTCATACGGAGAATTGGACCTTATAGTACGCAACGTTATATTTTTGTGTTTTTTTTCGAAAATTCATAACTTTTTAAACTATACAGTGAATAAGATGTCAGATTTTGTTTTGATTATCTTATTTAATAGCTAGTTTGGTGGAGGTTCATTGGATTATGATGCTCTTCGGGTAATTGCAGGACTGGAAAAGTTCAATAAGACTCTGTAAAGTGTATTTAATGATAGTGGCCTAGTTTCAGTACGTACATATTATTAATATTTTATAGCCCTTTTACTTTATAAAAGTTATAAATATATTAAGATATGAAAAATAATATGCTTAAAAAAAGAAAGAAAATAAATAAAAAATTACATAAAAAATACATACAAAAATTTAAAAAATGCTTCTACTCCTTAGAATCAGAAAATACACAGGTACAATAGAGTTCTTAAAAGATACTTTTATGAACCTATTTATTTACCAATTATCAAATATAAAAGTTTAATATAAATTGCCGATTGATACTAGCACCTCTGTAAAAATTGCATGTGCTTTGTTTACAAAAATATCGCAGACTCCCGTCGTCGATTAGCACCACATGGGAGCACAAATATGGCGATGTTAAATAAATAAAAAAAAATTATTTAAATTTTAGGCACGACTGCAATATTGAAACATTTTCTATATTGGTTAACCGAAAAGTACATACTAACCGATATTTACAATAAGTGTTATTCTAATCCCTGGTAGAAAGTTAGCTAGAAATTCTGGTCAACTTATTAATTACTAGCCAGATTAATAAGCTATCAATAAGCCAAATTATAGCTAATACCTGGCTAGAAACTGCTTAAGCGTATGCTTTAAGTAAGTATGTATTTTGTTTGCAAATCTAACCTATTTATATTTTGTTTCTATAATTTATTAGTTTTTAAAAATACACATTATTATACTTTATTAAATGTTTAATATAGAATGCCGCCAATATAAATATTTTTATAAACGAATAACTACATAATGAGCAATAGAAATACGCATATACAATACTAAAAGTATTTGATAACTAATAATTTTCCTTCTGAAAATTAGTCAAACATATAACTTAGTCAACAAAAATATTATGATTGTTGTCGAAAATAAAATTTTATAATAAAAGTTAACTGCAAAACAACATATATATATTTACCAATTCTCCAAATATTCGTCAAAACTTACATTATTCTGTTTCTATTGTTGTTTTTAAAATAACAATAATTATATGACTGCACATATTCGATTATTTATAACATACATTTCTTTAATAAGGACTCTTCAATTTTACTCGAGGCTTTGGTACTTTTTGCGCAAATAATACTTTTTAAATGCACGCGTTATTATGTAAACAAATAACCTAACCTCCATGATTACTAGGTATTTAAGGTACATTTAAAACTTTAATTTAGTAAAATACTTAATGTTAGGATCATTAGAACTACGCATTACTTCGATTTTTATAAAAATGTAATTATTTCCATTATTAATTAATATATAAATTAGTTATTTTATCAGTTTTATATTAACTAGAATATTAAGGAGAATCCAGCTAGAAATTAGATAAAAAGTATGTCGTTTTTAACTGATTTCTAGCTAATTGCTTAACCAGAATTAAAGCAGATTTAGAAAATGTAGCTATATTATAGGAAAATATGAGTCTTTGGATAATAGCTGATTTACAATACGTTTATGGATATATAGCTGTATGTGCTGTACACACATCAGTGTACGTCAAATCCTTCATTTTGGACCCACCATCTTACAATTTTGAAATTCAGGCAACGAATTCGGATGCAGCAACCCGCAAAACCCTTTGACATCAATTTTTATTGAATAACCTAAAAAACTGTTAGGTTTATAAACGTTTGTTTTTGGTCGTCCCTGAGTTATACCTCCCTTGGCAAAGCGAGGGTTAAAATAACTCGTACATTCAAAATTTACACGTCAATACGCGTATAACTTTACACACCCATACTCGCAAACCACACACACACACACACCAAACATTCCACTTAACGATTCGGCGGGTGGGGATAAATATACCGAAAGATAAATTTGCAGATGGATACATTTACCGAACGGTTGAAATTGCCGAAAAAATCAATACCTATGGATAAATATGCCGAAAGTTAAGAATGCCGAAAAAGAAAACGCCGAAAACGAAAATTTGGAGAGAATAAAGTGCTTTCATTAGAATATGCCACGTAGTATAATAATGTGCAAATTGTTTCTAGGTCGTTTCTTTTCAATATTCGATATTTATAGTTTTTACCCGTTGCCATTCAACATTTCGGCATTTTTAACTTTCGGCATTTTTATCTATCGGCACTTTTGTTAATCGATTACTTTACCCTATAGCACATTTCACCTTTCGGCAAATTTACCCTTCGGTACAATAAATTCGGCATTATTATCCGTCTTCAAAACTATCTTTCGGCAAATTTCTCCCCAGCCCGATTCGACACCTCGACCAACTTACCAACTTACCAAAATGAAACATTTACACTCCCTCCTAATGCCTCGCGTCTAACGCAACTCGGCGAAACACCCAAGCGACGAGCACTCGCGGATGAGGGCGAGTGGTTAATTCGGGCGTATATTTTTTTCCGCCACCTCGAGGATCCTTAACGGCGCGACAGTTTTGCAAGTCCCATTGCGAGCTGCTGCTCTCTTCTTTGCGTTATTTACGTTTATGGCGCATTCGCCTGTGGGAAATTACTGGGCGCGTTTGCGGCTCTCCGGCTCTAAATAAACTTGCTCCTCTCTCTCTCTCTCTCTCGCGCGCTCCTTTATTCCCGACGAACACGAATACCTCGAGTAACGACAAACCGGGAGCAACGAGGTTCTCGGAGAGGATCTGGACGAGGAGGATGAAAAATTTTGTTGTCAGTCCGGCGTGGGATGATGATGATTTTGTTGGAATTCTGTGCCAACACGGCAGAGTAAGTTTCGTCGATGGTAAGTGGGAATGTACAATATTGAAAATTGTGCGTCAGGCTAATTTTTATAGAATTCAATTTTTACGTGCTTTTCTGTTTATGTCATATTCTGAGAGATGGCAGTGCACTTAGCAAAATTAAAAAAGATACAGTGCTTCGAAAATCCTCGTGACGTCATACCGTATATACGCGACATCTTAAGTAACTAAGGTCTGACGTCATTCAAAGACACATAAATAACCTGTATCTTTTTCGACTTTAGCTTATATCGAAACGTACAAACAGAATTGCAAAACGGCTTAGATTCTCTGCCCATATAATAAATAACGCCAAAGATAAAAAGTTTATTTTGAAACCTGATTTCTATATTCTTTAGATGAAATTGAAAATAGCAACTGTGCATGTGTTTAAACTTACATATTTTGTTATATCGAATAAAGAAAGAATCTGGATAATTCAAAGTTCAAGAGCCCGAAGTCTACCTTCCAATTATCGAATAATTCGAATTATAGAAGTTTGAGATAATATAAAAGATTTTTCGAAAATTGTAAAGATTTCAAATTATTCAAGATTTATATAGAAAACAAACTAATAGATATTTGTAAATAATGAAAATAATAATTTATTTATAATAATAAACTACTTATTGATAATTGCATCGAGATTTAATTTATTTTCTTTGAAAAACTTATTATTTTATGTTATGATTTGTGTGTAACTGTTGCACTAAAAAAACACGAGATAAGTAACGCCTTCCTGTTTTTCTATGTACATTTTTAGCTTTTTAAGATGTTCTAGTGTCTGTCTGGATACTTTCATTTAACTTTTTTTCTCCAGCTTCAACTGCAGAAATTTGCACGCTGCACGAATGTCAATAAATAATATATTGACGAATGTAAATAAATAATATATTGACTAGTATTCGGCATACGAGATGCGAAGAAAAGTATTTTAAATCGACATATGAAAAGACAGTTTGAATTACCGAGTAATTTATAAATATTGCCCAATAAGATTCTGTAAATAAATATATAAATTGGTTCAGATACAAAATGAAAGAGTCTGCGTTCAACTCCGATATCGAATTATCGTATTTCAAATTATCGAGGTACTCTATAAAATTCTTAGCAGTACGTAAAGCTGATTATTATTTTATAAAAGCGATGAAAGGTAGCTGATAATATCACCTTGAGGACAAGATTTTATTGACGTTTACTAAAATTATAGGAACGTTATAATAGAATCATAAAATTATGGATTAATTTTTAAACTTTTATTTCTATAAGCTTCTTTACTCAACTCTCTGTATTTAAAGAACAACACGACGTATATGACAATTTCAATACTTAATTCCTACTTGTTCTAAGAGACTGATAATTTTACTCTTATTTATTCATTATTATTTTAGAAAATTGTATAATTAACAATATCACAAACATAAAAACAAGTATTTTTCTATTTACACCTCTCATATTAAGATATATACATAGAGAAAAAGTGATCAGCAACGGTTACTAAATACGCTGATAAAACTCATTCTAGTTGGAGTTACCAATTTTCTAGTAAAGTTCACTAATTTTTCGTTATACTAAACAAATACTTTATAAAGAATTATTTTTCTCAAGTAGCTTTAAAATCGTAAAGCGAAATATAGTTTTTCAAAAGGTATCGTACGTACTACATTTTTCTTAATATAAATTATTAAATATTTAGTTACCGTTTCTAGAAAACTTTAGTAGTCTAGTACACTGTTCGCAACCTATACTCTAAACTTATCTCAGTCCGAATCCAAATTACAACCTACGCGAAAATCAACCCTACCCCAGTACGCGAAAAGTCCATTACTCTACAAAACCTTGAACCCGCGCATAATCACGAACGCACACGGAAACAGAGAGCAAGCACATCTCCAGTCCGCACAAACATCGAAATAAAGAAAGCAATAACGAAGGTAAAACCGACCTCGCTCTCTGCCCGGTAATTCCGTCCTCTATTGCTTCTCCTCGTGGCAGTGCTTTTCGCGTGTAGCCTTCCTTTTTTTTCCGCGTGTCCAGAACCCCACGCACTTTTGCAATACCGGAGCTACGCGGAAACAGTGCGAAACGAGTGCCGGAATTTCCAGTGCACGGTCGGGGGGAAGGGGGAGAAAAAGGGAGAAAGAGTATGTTTGCAAAGTATAAAATGGGCTGCTGCTGGTGCATCGAGTTTTCGGTATATGCTCGGGAAATATGAGCGACCGCCGGGCGACGCGTAAGAGAGACGCTGTGTTTTTCTTTATTTGGATGGCGAGTGGAGTTGTTTTGGAGGTAGAGTGGAAATGAGCTGGGGATTGATGCGTGGTACTTTTATTTCGAATGAATTTTCATGCTGTGCGTGGAGAGATGGAGATGTCTTTGAGTTTGTTTAAACGATTTGTGTGTTCTGTTTGAATTTAACATACTAATTCGGGAAGCTTGCATTGTAAAGTTTATTTAGTATAATTACGGTTATACAAATGCTTTCTGGGACATTATAAAGTTTTTGTTACGGAAGTAACACGAAAATTATCAGTATTGACTCTCAAAATATAATGTTGACTATGGAAATTAAGGGGTGGTACTCAATGTTAGAATAACATTTTAATTTTATCATTATAAAGTTTGAGTGTTGACTGAAATTTCAAGTATCGACACAGTATGTTTTAGTATTGATCCTAAGCTTTGGAAGTCGATATTGTAATTTTAATGAAAAACCAAAATATTTGGTCTCATCAATGACGATTGAGTATTAGCTCGAAAATGTTTACTATTGCCACTTACATTTTCAATACAGTTAATATGTTGATTATATCATTTTTAATACTAACATCAAAGATTTAGAGTGAACTGGGTTATTTAAGGTTTGCTCCCTGGTCAAATTTCTAAAATCTCTGGGGCTTACATGGAATATTTGTTGTGATTATATGAAATTATATTCAAATTTATTCAGCATAATGTGTTATTTTTCAGTAAAATTGGGCTATATTCAAAATAGCCCTCGCGCACACCACATTGGCATGAACTTCTAAGAAAATTCTGTCATATTTTTATAGCTAGAAATAACTAATATTCTCTTTTAATTGGCTTGCTTATATATTATATAGCTCTGCAAAATATATATATGTGATTTTGTTTCAAAATTGCTATATAAATACCGTTACTTTATTAAACAATGTATTATAAAAAATCTTTAATGTATCAATTAATAAAAAAACGAGCGAATTTTTGTTAAAAATACAGTAAGGAATATATTCCCAAAGTTTCAATAATTTTTTTAATTTTTGTATGTGCGAGGATCAATTTATGTGCAAATGCTGAACTCTGATAAGACCATTCATCAAAAGGTGTCAAAAAAACTTTTAATTTACAAAATCTTTTTTCTTTATACATAGGTATAATAGTAGTATCGAATAAGCTAAATTGATCCCAATGTTAAACAGATGAAAAAGTGAATAGTATTAATGAAAAGAAGATGAATAGAAAAATTTGTCAAAATCATGAAAAAACACCAGGGAACCACCTTAACACGAAATTTACCACTCAGTACCGCTAATTTACTGAGAGAAAGGTTTAATTATTAGTTATTTAAATTTCATAAATATAGATAGATAGTTGAGTGAGATGCAGCGAAATAGAATTCAACGCATGAATTTATACTAAATTGTCAGGGAAAGTGCTTCCTTTTAAAGCAGGTAATACTTTCAATTTATAATTTAGGATTTTGCTTTGTAATGGTAAAAAAAAGTATTGCCAAAAACATGTTAGAAACATGTTTTAAGACTTAAGAAATGATAATACACTATTTTTAGATAATCCCTGTATGAATGTATACGTGTGTACGTGCGTACGAGCGTGTGTGCGTTGCTTTTTTTATGGATAAGGGGACGAAAATAACTTATTTTGTTTTACGATGTTTTTTATTCTTTATAGTGGTTTTTACATTTTTGGGTTTTAGTTCTCGGGCTTTTGATACATTAGAAATAGTATTATTGATCCAACGAAAATGCATTTGAAAGAGCACAAAATTACCTAACTTCTCCGGCCTTAAAATTTGGATAAGGTATATACACGAAAACATCATTTTTTGTTTAAACGGTTATATCTCGGAAATATACGACGAAAATTTTTTGAAATAATTTGAGATGATTAAGAATATGAAGAAGAGTGTTCAGTAAAATAATTAAATTATTATCAATTTCATAAGATTACCTATCTTTTACAACCGCAAGTTTTGGATATATATTTCGAAAAGATATAGCAATTTAAAATTAATTTACAAGAATACAGAATTTCATATTGAATGAAAATTAATTTAGTTTGAGGGTGCTAAGTACCAATGAATTGGCAGCGGATTTGTCTTCGTTCTATCAGTTAATTATGCTTTTTCGTAGCGTAAAAAATAATGTCGCGAGTACCGGACTCCTTAACACAACATCTGCATAGAATCGTTGCATCAAAGGACTCTAAAATCAATAGAAGCATAGACACTTTGTACCAAACTCATGAAAGTGCCGGCAGTCTTTACAAGGCAGATCATCTGACAAATCGCTGGGAAACGATATTCCGAGGCTCGACAAGAAAAGGCTCGCTCGCGTAACTTGAGTTACAATATATCAGAAGGGTCCTGGAGCGCGGGCCTCGAGACACACGACGCATAGCGCGACGGCACGGCACTTTGCTCGAAATATTTAATCTAATTTCGAGCTCGCAGCCGATGGCTCGCTCACGTATTCCCTCTGTGGCAACTCCTTCGGGGATCTGTGCTTACAAGCGGGCGTACCTGAAACTCGACTCCCAAGAGGGAAGGTGGAGTGCGTTTTTAATGAGTCCTTCGAACTCTGGTTTTCATCGATGTGTCGATTCTTAGGGTTGATGGATTGTTTATTGAGCTGTCCGGGTGTGTAATGTTTTCTTTTTGGGTAGATTAAAATAATATAATAATAATCACACTTCAATATTCTTTATATTTTTCTTTTATTTGGGTCATAGGTCGATTATAGATCATAGAATCATTTACAAATTTATACATACATCGTTCATCCATCCATCACTCTTCTTTCTTAAAATGTCTTCTCTGCAATGCTCGTCTTCTTCTTTCTTCTGGTATACCAGTTATTATAAAAGAAAGTTGACTTGATGATCGGAACGCAATACTTGATTAGATCTGTGGCCACCAAAGTTCCGAGAATCTTTATGGAAGCCTGAGCCTTGCCTTATTTCTATGTTCACCGGCGCGTATAGTTTGGCGACTCGCGGTGACAGTAAGTAAAGGTGCTTACACTTCGAGATGAAAATTGCGAGTGTCTTTCGATTTCATCCGCTCTCACATATCGCCACTGGCTATCCCCGCCTATAATTTTCTCCTTCTATTACTGCCTCTATTTCATTCTCTCTCTCTCTCTATCTCTCTCTCTATCAATTATAGACCTCGTATTTGTACATTACAGGTGTTAATTGATTTGAGACGTTTTAATTTGATCGAACTTTGTTCAGATGTAGTTAGAGAGTTTGAAGTTGATTGGGTGACGAGGGGTTTCGAGTTTGGCATGCAAAGTATGTACAAAAGTGATGTGAGTTTGGGGATGAGTATGCTTATTGTAACGTAGAAAAGGACTGAGTAATAATAATTTACTTGTCATTGTGGCGGTCTGGTCGAAAATGTTTGCTTTAATTAAAATTTTGAAGGAATAGAGTCGGTGATGATCGTCTTTTCATTGGCGCTCTAGAGCAGGAAAAAATAAGTAAGATGGCCTATCAACAATTCATCACAAAAAGGTAGGGTAGAGTTTTTTTTGTTTCTTTCAGTCCCCAGGGGAGAGCTTTTAAGAGAGAAGCAATTTTATTCTAGAAACATCACGTCATAAAGTAACAGAAATATTAAAATTTGGATGTTACAACATGATAAACATTAGAAATATTTCATTAATTAACTCCAGTAGCTAAGCGAGAGTAGTACGCAATTGGTAATCTGAATTTTTTATCGAACAGAATTATAAATAACATAACATGGAAAACTTTCAGTCAGATACAAACGAAATCGATAGAGTAAGAGAAAAAAATTAGTTTTTTAAAGAGATCGATACATTTTGATTGTCATATTTTTAAAAAGTAATAAAGTTTTATGAGTTTATTACTGATTTAAAACAGTATTTATACAATTATTTATACTATACATATAAAAAACGATATATATCATTCAAACAAATCCCGAATATCACCAATCCTTTGAAATCCCCCTACGCACAGCACACCGCTCTCCCCCACGCAAAATCACTCTCCAAAGTACAAAATTCGCTCAAACCACGCGAATAAAAAAAAGGAAGGAAAATCTACAAGCATCAAAAGACTGGAAAAAAGAATGAACGAAAAGCGAGGCGGATGCAAAGTTGGATAAAGCAGAAGTGAAATCCGCTGGATGACTTCGAAATCGAAACGGCCGAGCAGAGATCACCTGCTCGGAATTCTCTCTCTCTCTCTCTCTCCCGCGAGACTCCTGCGGATGGCGGCTGCGAGAGAAAACACACACGAGAGCGTAAGGGCGAAGGTATCTGAGCTCGGCTTGCCGGTGCCCGCGAAAGGACTGAAAAGAGAAAACGCGCGGGAGGCAAAGAAAACTGCCGGAGCGCGGAGAGAAAGGGCAACGGAGAAAAAAAAAGAAACACCGAGATACGTAGGATGGCGCTGCCGCGGAAAACGAATTTCCGTGGAAGCACGCAGCGGTTCGAGCGATGTAAAAAGGGTGGAGTTTTTTTTGGGGGGGCGAGGATTATTATTTTAAGTTTGCTCAGGGACTCTTTTTTAACGTGTAATGAGAAGTGGGTTGCTTTTTATTTAATTGGTACATTCTGAAGAAAGCCTGAATTCTAAGGCGATACGCAATACGTAAAGTAAATATTCTTTATTAGAATAATCAGTATCACTGTTTGTATTGCTTTATTATTTCTATTTGTTATTTGTCCACCCTCCATCCTAACAGTCTACAGATGGGAGCCGAAGTATAGCGTGAGTAATTTCTTGTGGCAAATTGAAATTTGTATTTAACTTTTAATTAAAGGTTATCAGAAATACACTAATACGGATGACTATTATTATCACTCTTATTATATATTATACGGGATCTTTAGTTTGAGCTTTAATTTGAGCTTTAATGTAGTACATTATAAACATACACAACTTTTCATGAAATTGAAATTTCAGATGATGATTGTCAATTGGATACGTGAGAACTAACGAATGTGGAATATTGATTGTGGTTTATTGCAAACTGAAATTGATATTGCATGCGCTGGAAAAGTACATACAATATTGGTTTAAAATAATTTTTGACTAGTTTTCAAGCCCTTTACGACAAACCAATATTTTTTTATCTAATAAATCTAAAATGAAATCTTGTTTTCTCTATATTAATTTTTCAACGTAATTTCTAAAGCCGTATTTACTAAATAACCTATTTATTTATACATAATTATATTATTAATACTTAGTATTTATTTATTCATTTATTTATTTATAAACTGTTTATGGTTAAACAGAAGTCTTATGATCTTATGATGAATTATTTATGATTAATATATTATATATCACTAAACCAACTTCTATCTTTAAAACACAGTTAACTGACATGAAACACCAGATGGATTATTTGATCATATATCAGAATAAATTACCCATTAACTCTTTATAAATAACGAAAAAAGCTACGAATATTTTGATCCAAGAACATGAAACCACGCTCTCCTAACAAAAATGCAAAAACCACATAAGCCGGCGCCGTTTCCTTAAATCGATCCTACCTATCGCTTACTAAATAGAATTAAATAAAGCGTAAGCTATGATCATTCTAATACCCACGCATGGAAAAAGTCTATCCCAGACTATAAGCCAGACTATATTCCAGACTTTTGTTGAATTATGTCACGATAAATTATTTTTACATACAAGTAATTAGGACACTACTTTGGTTTTTAAGTTCTAATACATATATTTTCTGTAACCCGTTAGTGTCGTATGCGTAACATTCATTTTTCTGTTTTTTCTAAAATTTTTAGATGATAAAATCGAATTTTAGCAATACTAATACATCCATCAGGTCGTAATGCTCTATTTCCGATCCCGTAATGGGGGCCTAAATTATTTTTGGTGATATATGCACGATTTTCACCTTTTCCGACCAGCTGGCGTAAACTACTCACTTTACACCCACTGCTCATTTTAGGCGGACGTAAAATGAGTAATTGACACCCGCTCGTTCCGCCAATAGAAATGAGAAAAACATACTTGTTTATATTTGGTTTACGAAAATCAATACATGTGTTGTAAAATATATAGTGTGCACCACGAGCGAGAGGGTCTTATTGACCTCATGTGTTTGGAGTACTCGTCTCTGGCTCGCTGTACAACTCGCATTCGGCTCGTACTGCAACTCACAGTCGGTCAAAAAATGCCTACTTCTCGCCCTTGGTACACAATGTACTATTTCATCGCATAGATCCCAAGAAAACGCGAAATTCAAAAAAAATAGTACATTATGTAACAAGGGAATAAAGTCGAAGATCACTTCCGAGGGCAGTAATTATCCGAGGGAATACTCGACTTTATTCCCGCGTGAGTTTGGCTCGCTATCCTCATACGCACAAGCTTACAAATACACGTGGATGGAATTATGAAAAATCGACTGTAACTTTGCAGGTTTCTTGATGTTTTTCAATTTTTATATGGATATGCCCCCTTGAAATCTTTCCTTGAACATTTAAGCTAAATCTCATGGTAGAACCATCTTAATAAACATAAACTACGCCACATATCAACTACTACCCAAAATCAACTAAACCCAAGAACATTCTATGCACCTACAAACCCTCCTTTCACCTCCCCAAAAGCAAGCCCAAACCTAGAAGCGGAGTCAAAAAAAGCTCCCGTACCCAGGAAAATAAAAATCAAATCTTCGCGAAAGCCAGCGCCAGCAGGAGCCACTCGACTACTCAACCAGCCCACTTACCCCTCCTTCCCTCCATCCCCCGCGCTCGCGGGTGCGCGCCCTTAACGCTGCGCGCGTTCGTCGTCGTCGTCGCTGCTGCCGCCGCTGCTGGCCGCGGCGGCGGCGGCGACGCCGACGGCCGAGCAGTAGCGCCGGGCGCCTCGACGCGGCAGCACGCACACGTGACGAGCGTAGAGAGAGAGATATAGAGAGAGGGAGGGAGTAGAGAGGGAGTGTATCGAGTCTGCGGCCGCGGGGTGCCGCCCTTGCAGACAAGCGCGCGCGCTCGCGCCTCTTTTTGATTTTCGAACGCGCCCAAGGGAAGTTTCGGAGGGTTGTGGCTACGGTATCGGAAGAGTTGAGAGGGGTATTCGTCAGCGGTTTGGCTGGATGATAAGATGGTTTGAAGAGCGAGGGAGAGATCTGTGAGCTTGGATTGATTGGTGTTTGAAGCGGAAACGTGGTGGTGGAACCTAGCGCGCCAATTTCACATTTCCGAACGCGACCGGAAAGTTTCGGCGACTAGTGGACTCGATGCTTGGCGAGATTTGGTGCTGTTGAAGATTGATTTGACTGGATGATACACCAGTTTTACGAGTGAAAGTTGGTGATGGGAAGAAACGGTGGATTGTTTGGGGTTTGAAGCGAAGTGGGGTTTTCGATTTCGAAACGCACCCGGCAAGTTTCAGCGAACGATATAGGTTCTTAAGTGTAGATTTGTGATGATCGTCGGGATGAGTGTATTTATTGGGATTTGAAGCCAACTGGTGTTACCGAGTCATCGTACAACTCTTTGCTTTCCGAACGCGCCCTAGAAGTTTCAGCGACTTATGGGCATGGTGTATGCTGAGTTCCGCAGATCTTGATAATCGGTTTATCTAGGTGGTACGAACATTTCTTGAGAGAAAATTTGTATCAATTTGATGATAGAAAGAATCAGTGGATGGATTGGTGTTTGAAGCGAAGTGTCGTAAGTGAAACACCACACCACTTTTCAATTTTCGAACGCGCCCTAGAAGTTGCAGCGACTCATGGATACGATCCTTACCGAACTTTGTAGATCTTAAATATCGGTTTACCCGGCTGATTCACTGGTTTTCCAATTGAATATTTCAGATAAGTTGACGATAAGAAGAATCGGTGGATTAATTGGTGTTTGAAACGGTGATAGTGATACGCCTCATTTCTATTATTTCCCGCAAAGTTTCAGTGACCAGTGGATAGCGTTTGGTTTACCTGGATATACGCTAATTTTTTCAGTGAAAATCTATAGTAAGTTGACAAGAAAAATCGGTGGATTAATTCGTGTTTGAAGCAAAGTGGTGCAAGTGAAGAGGTTGAAAATTGACGCGCGTGTGTGTGTACCGGTGTCTGCAGCTGCAGCGAAGTGCCGGCACGTCTGATTTCGCGCGTTTAGAGGATTGTTCAAACTAGTTGTGCTCCCGTGTTCACCGTGTTTACGTATTCATGATTTATGCGTAGCGTCTGCTAGACGTGATGGAAATTAATTCTGAATTCAAATTGCGGATGTAAAATAATTGACGGAAATTTGACAGAATGCTGTTATAGTGTACACAAAAGTATACATTCATAAATATCAAAAACCTATAGATATATATTCATTTTCAAACAATGAAGCACAATTAATAGTAATCGAAAGCAATTAAAAAATAGTACAATATATAGAAATATTACTAACACCGTGTCCATATAAACTTAAACACTGATAGATATTTAACTATAAAGTACACTAGCATGCACAATGTTAATATTTAAATCTAAAATGGATTGCAAATACTTACAAAGATAATGTCCTTCAAACATTCGTAAAATATCGCTAACACAATCACGTCAACACACTAAATCCAAACCCATTAATATTAAAAGTACCTAAACCACCGAAGCAGTGAGTGCGCGCAAAACACGCGTTAACGTCAGTGTACAAGTGTCACCCCAGCGCTGAAGCGAGCATCGCCGGCTGTATACTTTGCGCGGGTGCAGTGCGACAGTGAGCGAGCAAAGCTAGCGCGGATTTCTCGCGATGTGGATGCTGCTGGTGACGTGCGCTCTCGCGGCCGCCGCGCTGCTGACGCGACCGAGCGGCTCGCTCGCCGCCTCCGTCAAAGGTGAGTGCCGACGAGGAGGCGTACTTTGTAGCTTTTCAGGGTGAGGAGTGAGTGCGGAGGAAGAGTGAGTTGGGTGATTCTGGGGAGGGGGATGATGGAGATTTGGAGAGAGAGACAGGGTGTAATGAGTTTGAGGAGCGCCGTTTCGTGTGGGAATGAAAAAGATGTGTCGTGTACGTTCGTGTTTCAAAAAAAATAGTGGGCACTGTTACGTTTTTATATTGAGGTGGCTTAAACATTAGACATAGCACAGTAAATAATCTTGTAGTATAATACTATTTTTAAGCATTTTACTGAAATATTGCAATATGAGGGACGAAATTATTTGAAAGTAAGACTTACCACATGACGATAAACTACCTTTTAATAAAATTTATGATCTGGCAAGAATAGGTATTGTTAATTAAACAAAAAGATCGACTTTTATTCTTTGAATAATTTCAAAGAGACTTATCGATGAAAACATTGAAAAATAATCAAAACACAAAACGTGCCATTAAATTATTTTAAGTGAAGTATGATCGATTAAATGTAACTTTTTGGAATTAAATTATTTTTAATCATTCACGGAACAAAATTAGACTATCTGAATTAAAATTGAATGAGAAATAAAAAATAGCCGTGTGATTAACGAATAGAAGTCTGTATTTTTCTTTAACAATCTCTACTCTTGCAATATCATAAGCTTTGTTTACAAAATTCTTTTCGTCATGTCCTAAGCCCTGCTTTTGTATTATATTACCCCCCTTAAAATATTTTTTCAAAGAAGTGCTAAAAAATGTTGTTACAAGATCATTTAGAGCGCTATATCTAACGCTGGAGCTGCCTTAAGGTCTATTTTAAATCTATTTAAAAAAGTTCATAAAATTAAAATATTGTATAGATTTTTTTAAGATCTTATTTGAATATTAGTGGAAAAATAAAAAAAAAACATGTTAAAAAGATCTATACAAGATCTCAATTGTATGAACCTTTTTTAACAAAATGTTCACAAAAAGACTATAAAACATCTTTAATTGATATTAATAAAAAAAAAAAACAGTTTTGAATGTCTTCAGAATATCTTAACTGTATCTTGTATCGTTCCCTTTTTGAGTCGTATGAAGATCTTATTAATGTAAATAAACGGTCTTTCTTATTTTTTAGTCGAGCTTTTAAGAGCGTTCATAATTTTTCTTATAAAACGAAGCTAAACGCAAAAATAGAGAAATTAAACCACGACTAAAACTACAAGTGATATAACATAGAACGAATACCAGAGGCAAAATAATTACAAAAGCGTTATGTATAGCTAAATTTCCGCGATTCTTTGGAGCGGTTTGTAATTTAACTCTACACTGTAGCTCTTTAATAATTTTGGACGTAGTATTATTCTGTTGTTTTGCTTTCAGTTTTAGTATGGTTCTTAATCTTTGACTTGATTTTGGGTACTAGTTTTATGACTTTCATTATTCAAGTAATGAATTAAGAATTAATTAATTTCCAGAAGGAATATTTGAACAATCTCGAAATGAAGCAGAACAAATGAATATGAACGTAGGAAAAAACAGTTTGCAACAATAGTTAGATATTTGCGAGTAACTCAAGACGTGATTGAACTCATTGGATTATACTCAAATTACGACGGATACCAGCTGTGCTTATAAAAGAGGTTCTAAATTTTCACGATACTCCATAAACAAGTACTATCATCTAAATGGTACACTACATTTAAGAAAAATTTGAGCGAATTTCAGTAACTTTTTATATATACGGATAGTGCAATAAATTCGCTTAACTGCTTCCACCATTAGCGTGATTCAAACCTCCCAGGTCGGATTGAAACATCGGGTATCCCAATTTTTCGGGTACCGACACACCTCTAGAATATTTTTCAAGATTTTATACAAACTTAGCTCTGCCAAGGCTCCACAAAAGCGTAGTAGTATGTTGACTAAAGTACACGGGAGAAAAGTGAGTGACTGAGAGCTTTTACTCTTTATGTTTTAATAAACGAAAGAAGATTTCGAGCTAAGTAGATAATATTGCAGTCATATCATTTCAGCTGTCAAACGCTCGATAACCATTTTTACAGTAATTAAAGGTAGTTTTATTTTCGCAATTTGATACTTTGATTTTTTACAGAAAATCAATGCATTTTAATCAAGGGTTTGTTCAACCCCTACACCATATTCGTAAAGTCAATATATATCTATGGTATCATGAAGCCTTAATTAATATTGTTTAAATTAAATGAAACTTGAACTGAATAAAACCCGTTGTTTCAAAACATTTTAAAAGAATTAATTATTATTCGCCAACTTAACATTAACGTTAAATTACAATATTTAATTATTTTATATGCTTATGTAACGTCCGAAAGAGCCGCGCAACTTCAATGTTTCCATTACCATATACATTAATTTGCGTACACTATCTTTAATTTTCGAAAGTAGAACAAATGCGTAAACTGCTTACACAACCCAATTCGCCACGGTATTCTATTCATTTATGCGAAAACTATGCTTATGACTTATGTTCCTCGCGTCGAGAGAATTCTCATACATATTTCCAACTTCTCACATTGTATAATACAATTTCAAATAAAAGCATCGTGGATCCGCTCCAAATGATAAAAATACGACGAACAAACAACGTCCTCTCGTCGGTAACAAAAAAGAATACATAAGAGAGCAACATCCCCGCATTCTCGTAAGACGCTAGATCCCGTGCCGCGTCACTTCCCCATCGCCGAGCTATTCTTCATAAGAACGCAGGGAAAATCTTGACGTCACATGAAAAGGCACTATAAGAGACTCAGGAGAAAGAGAGAGAGAGAGAGAGAGACGTCTGTATGAAGCGGCATTAGGCGCCTCGTTACGAGGCTGATAATACGATTGTTCGCGATGAGCTCGCGCGCAGCCCTCTTCAATTCCTTCCGACGCATTCTGCCTTCTGTTCTTATATGCTCTCCCTTCGGCTCCCTATCCTTCTAATTTTCCTCTTCTCTATCATTTTCGCTTGCGCCTCTCGTCTACTTAAGAGGGCGTGATATAAAGTCGTTCCTTCGTATTACTTACTCGCTCGGGGCACACTGAATATTACGTTTTATTTTATTTCGTACTAGAGCTGGAATTTTGTAGCGCGTGGACTTGGACGTAAGTACACTTAGTGATATAGCCGCCCTTACATCGGGGGTTTATTATACTGCCATTGTACCTTTTGAAAAATGTACATTAAGAGTAATGAAAAATGTCGTATTTCGAATTTTCTTGGTGCAGGTATTATTAACGAGGGCGAATGTTCGAATCTATGAATAATATTTTTTAAACTGTGCACCTAAAGAATGTTTAATAACAATTGCCTGCAGTATTAATTTTACTAAATTTAACTATCATTAATAATATATAGGACTTGTTGTTATATATGCAAATCATGGGAAAAAGTTACAGTTCCAGCTAATGTAATAGACAAATAGTATCACTTCTTTTCAAAATGGTTATCTACAGTACAGCATAATTTTTGTATAACTATTTAGAACATTATTCGAAGTTTCAAATCAATCCGTTAAAAACGCTGTCACGAGGAATATTTTATAATTTTACGAAAAGCATAAATATCTTTTACTTAAAGGGCCATTAAGCCACTATCTTCAACACAATATTTCGAATCCCATTCATCTGAGCAGACTGCAATCTAATGTGATAAACACTTATAGATACACATGAATCTAGTTATATTAGCATGTATCCTTCAACATTATAATTATAATAATAGTATATTATCATAGTATAGTATTATCATAGTATATTATCATAGTATATTATCATAGTATAGTATTATCATAGTATATTATCATAGTATATTATCATAGTATAGTATTATCATAGTATATTATCATAGTATATTATCATAGTATAGTATTATCATATTATAGTATATTATCATAGTATATTATCATAGTATAGTATTATCATATTATAGTATATAATCGTATGTTCATCATGAGTATTGTGACTTATAGTTATAATTGACCAAATTAAACTTATGGAATCTCCAGTATATCACTCTTTGCATAATTTTGGAAAGAATCGCCATATTCGTTGAATTAAATAAATAAATAAATTATTAGTTCTTACAGACTTTTAATATTTAGTAAAAATAAAAATTCTAAAAATTAATTTTTTCACCAATCTGTAAAAAATGTACTAGTCCCTGCTTTCAAAAATACAAAACACAAAAAAAAGTTATTCGCAACTTGCTGACGCAAAATTCGAAAACTCTACCCTAACCCCATTACCACTTATATACTATCCAACGCTAGTACCCTGATCGCACCCGACATGCCTCGAATCCATCATCATGCTCTTGTTCTCTCTCTCTCTTTCTATCTCTCTTTCTCAAGAACCCGAATACGCATTCGGGGTGAAGGGGTGGGGTAGAGCGAATTCGCTCGTCGTCTCCTGTTGCTAATTTTTCGACGAGCAGCGTCAACTGTAACTGTAACTCGACTACCTCGGACTCGACTCTATATGTGTATGTATGTGTGTGTACGCGCGAGCTCGATTGGTATTCATCGGGGGGTGCGTCATTCTCTCTCTCACTCCCGCTTGGTCCCGTGCGAATGAATAAGTCCCGAGCGGCGGGTGCTCGAGAGCGCAGAGTAGCTGATGCCTCTCCTGTCGCGTTGGGAGCTATTTTGTCGCAGGCGCTGTTTCGTTCTTCGGAACCGATTTTTCGAGTCGGAGGGTTGATAGGTTAGCGAGAGTGGAGTGACGATTAGTTGGAGGGCTTTTGATTAGGTCTTGATGGGGTGTACGGAGTTTTGTAGGGCTGTGTGTTTATTTGTTAGATGAAGGTAGTGCTTTCTTGAGATTACAGTTAAAATAAGTTTCATAGAATATTTTGGTCATGCAGAATTGCTTTGAGAAAGTAGACATCAAGAATATTATATTTTTATACAATAGGAATTTTAAGACTTGGCGGGTTTATGTTTTAGTTCAAAGCTTATGCTTTGTTCTATAAGATATTTTTTTTATTTCGGCTACATTCAGAGATGAGGTTTACTACAAAATAATACGAAAAAACTATACTTTAAGATCAGTTTTTTCATTTACTTCACTGGCAACTGATATTTTCCACAAGTGTTTTAAAAAGTATAATCTTTAAAGTATCTTAAACTCAGAAATAATTCTCAGATGTCTTTGTAAAAAAAAAGTGATTTAATTCTGAGTAATTGACACACTTATTTTTTCGAAGACGTTTATTACAAGGGATATATTTGATTTAAACCAATATGCAATTAATTGCTGTTTAAAAAGAAAATCCGTTTAAGTTGACGACAAACAATTCTAAAATCGAGATAAACATTATAAAAAACTAGCTCTTTATGTGACATGTTTGAAAAGTATACTAAAAAAGTAAATCTCGAAAGAATCCATTAGAATTTTTTAGAGTTAATAAATTCATTCGAAGACTACAAGTTGCGTTGTATTCTTAAAAATAACATTAACCAAATTATACTCAGACATTTAGTCTGAAATCTTTATTTACATTCATAAAATAGACGAAACTAAAAATAATTGTAATATATGACTAAATAAATAAATAAATAAATAAATAAATAAATAAATACTGCAACAGACGAACACGGTTGACTAATATGATAGAAAGTTCACTAAAAAATTGTTTATTTTTTACATCAAAAAGAAGAAAAGAACTATGCCCATTTTGGGCCCTAAGTGAGCAGATATGAGACTTATATTAATCGATAGAAGAGTACTTGAGAAGTTCGAAACAAAAGGTTTTAAATGCCTAGTGGAACTCTGATAAATTTTGAAGTTAATTTTTCTCTCTCTAGTTTCCACTTTCTCAAAAGAGATTTTAAATAAAAAGAAGGTATTGTAATTATATAGGATTATTAGAAATATCATCAAAATAGCTGTAGGATATATCTCGTTTTAGAAATACCCGTCTTTTGCTATAGCTTACATGGAAAGTTAAAAGTAGGAGTGGTGCAGCAGTATATACATAAATTAACAAGAGGCACTAATTGCTTGCAATTTTGCCAATGATTTTATATATGACTAGACTAGTGATGGACCGATATTGGCAGAATCATGATAAAAAACTTTGAACAGCTGTAGTATTGAAGAAAGTTAGTTCATGAGGTTGAGTTTGTCAAATTTGTTCATGTTCCTTAAGTGTACTATCATCCTAACTGTGTTTTAACACTGTCTCGGGGGCCCAATTTCTATAGAAAACTGGGCATAGTTCTTTCTACAATCTACTCTTACTTAATAGATTTAATTTTTGAAAGAAAAAAATACTTTCAATACGTACAGATCTTTTATATTCTTTATAATAAATGAGGTTATAATAATTTATTTTATATTAATTTATATTAAAAAAGTAATTAATAACATTTTTAAAAATTTAAAAGAATTAAATGCATGGAGCTTTATGAATATTACAATACAGTACTTAAATTAGAAAACAATTTTATCAATACGTTTAATAATCGCAATCAGTTTATATATATCAGTGTTTTATTATTATAAAGTAACTTATTAACAAATAATAAAAATATATATTTTTAAGTCCATTTTGACTAAAGAACTACCTTCTCCCATTCTGTCATGTGCTACACGCATTTTTTACATTTTACAACATTTTTATTATCTACTTTTTTCTTTTGTACGTTTCTTATTATAACAGCATTTATGAATATAAAAACTTTAATGTTCACAAATTATTAATCCCATTACTAGTGATAATGAAGAATTCATAAAACAAATAATTAGGGTTGAAGAAGTAATTAATATAAAATCACATAAAGTAGTTATGAAACTAGAAAAAAAAATCCATAACTAATACTAAAGAAAACATTAAACAATGTGCCAAACAGAAACTAACAATGCGTCAAAATCACACGCCGACCATGCAACAACGCCAAGAAAAGAAGAAGAAAAAAAAAAAGAATCCAGCCGACCAGAAATCGTAGCGCCGCGTGCATAAAACGTTAAGACCAGGCCAAGTATCCGAGTAAACGCGGCGATCAGAGTGGTTAAACTCGGTGTAAAGTTTTTTAACGACCGCGGCAGCAGCAGCAGTACCAGCACCGGGGCACGGAAAAATGCGCGCCTGCACCGCGAGCACAAAACACGCAATTCCCATAATTGAAGGCATCGATCGGGACGAAGGAAGCCCACGGCGCAAGAAAGAAAAACCGTACAGCACCCCGAGGGTACGAAGGGAACTCTCGTGGTGGAATCATGAATAAAGCGACGAGACGCGGTGGTGGTCTTGTCAGGTTTTTCCGTGTGTGTGTGTATTTTTTTGTGGGGGTTAATTCTCGAGATTCTTTTGAATTGCTGGGGGTATTGTTGGAGATAGCTGGGTTTGCGTGTGTTCACGTCGGAGTGATTTTGAGAGTGTTATGTGGGGCGGTGCGACGACTTGTTAGGTTATTCGTCGGACTGAGAAAGGGATAAAAAATTTTATTTGATAAAAATAATAATACCATATCCTCACTAATTGACATTAATGGAATAAAATCATTTCATTAAATTTTAAATTGTTTACCCTGGTAGAAATCAATATCATTTGTAACCAGTAATCGACCATTAATGGCCATTTATAGCTATTAATGGCTGATTACTGGTTAGTAAGATTGGTTTCTATCAGGGTATTACTACCATAAATTAGTACAAAGACATAAAATACAAAATCATTTAAGTTATCGAATGTCAAATTCAAAATAATGTTATTTAAGAATTTGCATGATTCACGCGTATTTTAAAGGTCATTTAAGAAATAGCATTTAATTAGAAGCTTTGACAATGATGTTTGTATTACCTAATGTAATTTTATTACCTAAGGTAATGTTTACAATTATTTTTCAATTTAAAATGACCATAAAATATTTTTAAAATATCTAAATTTTTGCGTGATTACAGAAAATCTGGTTAAATTGTATAAATTTTGAAACGAATTGCTAACAGTAACACCAATGATCGTTAAATGGGTTGAAATCTAGCGGAGATTCCCAATTATCGAGCAATTATAGTAACGTATTTCAATATTCGTTTATTGATTTAAATTGTTACATACTTTTATATATTTTACAATTAATTGTTTTTACCAACAAACCACTAATTGTTTTGTAAATGAAAAATATGTAATTGGTATCCGGTGAAGTTCGAACCTTTATCATGTACACTAATTGAGGCAAAAAGATTGTTTTGTTTTTTAATTTACGTTTATTTATTTTATGAATCTGAATATTTATTTTATCTTATGTACATTCATGAGAATTGTTGAATAAATTATAATCGAATTTTTTTCATGAAACTAAGAAAACTAAACACAGCCAATTTTGAACTCCAGGAAATGTTTAATGTTCACGACAAATTTATATGTTTTATTCCGTGAAATTTAATTTTATAGTTTTTCTTTCGCACATTCACAGAAAATTAAAAAAAAACAAGGATTATTAAATTATAACCGGAAGCTTCTTATAATATCTACATTTTTTTCATGCTTGAAATGCAATTCCTCGATTGTCATGATGTACAAGAACGGTTTAATACGGCTTAAAAATTCTCCCCTTAGGTGCAAGACGCAATCTACAAAATATAAGTTGACCAAATAAATAATGTGTATACAATTACGGCACTTTACTCGAGAATTACTTAGAGGGTGTCAAACCATTCAAATTTCCCGCCGAAATTCCTAACCTCAAATTCTTTAACAATTGATTACAATTAATAAATAAACTAAATTATGAAAAACCAAGACATCATTGCCCTCCATAATACAATTATCTACCACTGTGCGAAGTTTCAAACAAAAACTTCAAAACCTCTACGAATGCCATTCGAACGAAATTTATATTAGTCTATTAGTCTAGACTCGAACCTTCAAATTTCGTTCGAAAGCCATTCGTAGAGGTTTTGTGATAGATAATTGTATTACGGAGGACAATGACCTCTTAGTTTTTCATAATTATACTTATTCTTTTAATTAAAGCCAATATTTTATAATTCTCGGGTCGGTAAGGTAGGAAGGATAAAAATTGTCTTTGACACCCCCTTTAAACACACTCTTAAAACGTCAACTAACTTAATCAGCAATCAGGTCTTTCCTTCCATCAAAATTTCAGCGAACACCCTAACATACGAACAAAGGCCGGAAAATTCCTCAAAATCAATGAAAAAGCGTATAGGTCCGCATTATCCTTCTACTCCGCCTCACAGTGCACCCAGTTCGCCTCTCACAATGTAATAACAGGGAAAACTATTCCTAAGTATACACCAAAGAAGCATGGCAAGAAGCAAGCAAGAACTTCCAGCGAGATTACTCTTCGGAATTCGATAACGCTCGCGCGCACGCATAATAACGAGATCGCGAATGCATTAGCGTGTGCGACGCACAAAAGGCGCGCGCCGGAACGAATCGATTCGCCGACTAAATTAATTGCGAATCGCGCGAGCTTTGAAAGGACGATCGAACGCTTGATTTTGTAATGAGACGCGGTGACGCTGGCGAGAGTGTAATAACGCGCTGAAAGGAAGTGAGTTTAGTCGCGCATAATTGCGAGTGGAAGTGAAGAGGCGAAAGGGATTAAAATGGCTTTTGTGCGTTGGAAATTGAATGGATTTTTTTTGGAAAAATTGGTGGTTCGCGTTGGTGGGTGGAAAAAGTGAAGTTTTGTTTGGAATATCCGTAGTGTTTGATTTGACGGATTGAGATACATGTGGCTTTTTTGGGGAAATGAAGTGTACCAGAAGTTGATCCTTTCATCGGAGCTTGGATAAAAGTAAAATAAGCTTTTTTTTTAATAAAAATCTGCTGGTTTGGTATTGATTATAATGTACTGGCGCGCAAACGCAAAGAAAGAAGTTCATAAAAATATGAATTTATTTAAAGACTACTTGGAGTAAGTAAAAAAAGCATTAAAATTTCTAACGCTGGAAGTTAAAAGTACAAAGTTATTAAAACTTGTACTTGTGGCTTTAAACAAAAACATACTATTACATAACTTTCTCATCGAGGAAATGGTTATGGTGAATATGCACGGTTTAATTTACTTCCCCTTAATTAAAATTTCTTTATATACAATTAAGTTCATGGAAACGGAAACAATTTTACTTTTTCGTTCTTACAAACAAGTTTTCCATTAGTCGTTTAATGTTACGGCAACGGTTTATCTGTTCATTTCTTGGTATAATTAATACAAACGATAGCGAAGTTTACTGTAATATTGTTTAATTTTAATTCATACTTTTGAATATATTAAACTCATTTTTTTGTAATTTCATGTATAGAGATTTTTAGAATTGCTTATCATAAAACGTTCTTAAAATTTAAAATGATGGATTTTACAGGGATCAGGAATGTGAATGATTACGTCGTAACTTAAACAATATAAACATAAACACATTTTTAAGTGAAATCAGCTTTTTCCTTATGTTTGATAGTTTTTCATACTTGTAATGACATAAAAAATATGTACCCATCTATTGCAACTTATAATTTCTATCAGAAGTCAAGTAACTTTATCATTTTTACGGGTTACTGTAATGTTAGAGCAATATAGAATATCAGTTCAACCACAAAATGTGAATTGAAACTGTTAGCAAGTCTTAACACCATTCATAATATTATATTTAATGTGTTATTGAATTGACATTTCGCATTTGAAAACTCGACAACTTGACATGTAATCTTTTCCACATATGAGATTCCTATATTCACTATATAGCTACGAAAAAGAAAAAAGAGAGTTTTATTAATAAATAAACATTATTTAACTGGTGGTTCAGCAGTGCAACGGAACTAACTTTATTTTCGTACAATGAAAGTAAAAACAATGAAGTAATTTTCACACGTTCAATCTTCATATCTTAACAGTTTCTTTGATTCTGTTAGATTATTTACAATTTTATGTTTTCTTATATAGATAGTACGATACCAAAATTTCCGCGTAAAGCGCTGAATATAAAGAATATATTCTGTATTGATACTAATGAACGCAACTTCAGTCCGAAATCATCAACTCCAAAGTTTACAACCTCGTTTACAGAATTGCATATATTTCGATAATTAAGGCGTGCAAATCTGTACAGAAATTTGAGATGAGAAAATAGTGAACCTGAACATTTAAAAAATTTTAACAATTTTAGATGGCTATCGTGTATATGCATGTAATAAAACCTTGAAAACATTATTTTTCGTACACGCCTCAGAGGTCTGGATGCAAAATATACCAGTTACGGCAGAATCATACAAATCAATGGGTGAGATGAAAAGCAGTCTAATTCCCAAACTATGAATTTTGAGAGAAACCAGAAAAACTTTTATAAGAAACTTACTATTACAAAGTTGTAGATATAGCTGCCATGCATAAGTTAATCTACTGTCCAAACGTTAAAAGTCATTCCTAATTTATGTAGAGAAGTGTTTTTATGCGTGAACTCAATAATTTATGAATAAATTAATTAAAATTAATCGAAAACATAATATTTTTTATGAAAACTTTATTTAATTTTCACATATTCAATATAAAAATGTTTTTGCCCACAGTAAATAAAGAAAATGCGTAGTTACACAAAGTCGTGTTCAATATGATTTATAAAACGGTATAGCTCACACAAAATAACATTGTAAATAAAACTTAATAATAATTGTAAATTATTTTTTTTTCGGAGCGAGACCGAGAAATGGTTTGGTTGTTAGATTTGGAGTGAGTAAAAGTACTGCATACTTTATTTCAAAAATTTTTAATTTATCTAACTTATGACTTACAAAGTTTAATAAGCTGAATATTTTTAGCTTATGGGTGAAACTACAGAATAGACTTTTTCAACTATTCATTTTGTAATTTAATATATTATCTTCTTATAAAAAATTATAAAGAATCAACATTTATTAGTCGCGCGAATGCTATAGACACAAAATCCAAAAAATTAGCTAATTTTCAAGAAAAAATCAATATACAGCTATCTACAAGTAAATTTGATTTCGGTATCGTTCATTACGATTCTGGGGACAAAATAAAAAAAAATTCAATTCTTAGGATTGTGGTCACAGACGTTGAATTTGCATTCGGACCCGGGTGGGGGTAAAATTTTTGAAAAATACAATTTTGAATAAAAAAAATTTGAATTTAAATTTATGGAAAGGTTAATTTATGAAAACAAAATTCTTGGAAAAATAAAATATTTGATTAAAAATTTTATAAATTTTAATCTATGAAAGTATAAAATTACGAAAACAAAATTTTATAGACCATATATTTTGAAAAAATAAATTTTGAAATAACAATTTTTTAATTATAAGGATAATTATTATTTTAATAGAAATTGTCAAAAATTCAATAAAAATAAAGAATTTCAATTTTAATTTTTCAAAATTACATTATTTCCAATTAATTATTTTTCAAAATAATTTATTTTCCTACTTTTATTTTTTCTATGTTTTCCCTTTCGTTAAATCTTAAATCCCAAATTTTCATTTAAAGTATTATTTTATTTCCTAATCTGAATTCTCAAAACTTTAACTTTCGTAATTTTACCTTTTCCAATTTATATTTTTCAAAATTTTTACCCCCACCCTCGGACCCCAGCTTCATAACCAGTATCCCAGGAAAACCTAAAAGTACGTACACACTACAAATTCACAATTACGAAACAACGCGTGCTTCAAAGAATCAACGAAGTAACGCGACTCAATCCACCGCTCCTCCAAAGAACGTCGTAACAAAAATCCTCCCCGCGGGTCCCAAACGCACAAACGAATCGCACCGCCAGCTGCGGAACATTCACACGACTCTGCAACCCCGGCGCTTATTTACCGGCGATAAATTTCTCCTCGGCGTTCTCGGCTGAAAATTTCATAACGGCGCGTCGCGAGGAAGGGGGGAGGGAGAAAAAAAAGACCGGCCAACAACTTTTTCATAAACTACAATCGAAAAATCATGGCGTCGCGAGAAGCTGCCACATGGCGCGAGTTTTAAAACAGCGCTAAATCATTCGGAAATTTTCTCCGCCGCCCCGTACGTGCTCGCAGATTACTGTCCTCTCCACCTCTTTTACTTTGTTCCTCTCTTTTTCGCGCTCCTCTGCTTTTTTTTTGTGTCCCTCCTCTTCTCGCGCGCGTGTGCAGCAGCCGATGTGCTTTCCCTTTTTTTTCTTTATTCGGAGAGCTCCCTCGCCCGTGCGCTTTCGACTACTCTTTTTCACTCTCTGTGTGTTCTCGCTGTCTCTCTCTCTCTCTCTCTCTTCCGTGCTATTTTTCCACTATGCTCGCGCGAGCATGAGGCTCTGTTTCACGGGGTGTGCGTGTGTGTGTGTGTGTGTGTGTGTCTAGTGTGCGCTCAGTTTTTTCTTCCGTGTTTATGCCTCTTTTTGCATGGAGCGGTATTTTGTTTGCTTTTGTAATTTTTTGCGAATACGGGTAGGTGTGCGGAGAATTGCCGGATCGAGCGTTCGATTCTGTTTGAGTTGAAAGGAAGATATGGAAAATTGTTGCTCTCATGTAGTTTTTGAAGTATTTGTTTGGGCCTAGTTCTGGTAATTAACTGCTACTGCGTAGGGCCTCAAATTCGACAAAATGATTGTTAGACAGTTATAATGTACTCATAAATCTAAATGTAGAAACGCTGTGAGGGTACAATAAAGTGTTACTGACTCAAGGAGAAATTTAAATGTAGCATGATTTGTTTAATAATAAATTTATAGAATAAATGATCTAATAATTTTCTTCTTCAGCGGACGAAAAAGTGTTTCTTAACAGTTAAGACATGCATATTTCAGTTGCATTAGTCTATATTATAAATTAATTCAAAAGTACGTATTTTCAACATTAAAAAAACTATTTTGTCTATGTAGAAATTAGTGTTTATTACGAAAATGTCCAATGTCTTAGTAGTACGCTATCAAAAATATGACATAAATTAAACGGTAGTACTTAACAAATAATGAGTATTTTTGTTCAAGTTGTCAGATAAGAAACCTTGTAAAGAGTACAACGCTTTTTATTATTTAAATTGAATGTCTTAACCATTTAACATCTGAACGGGCGTTAACAAACTTAAGAAAAGGTACATTAGAGATTAGAGATGAAATGACGTCAATCCCCCACTGTTGTAACTCATAAGAATATTTAAAGATCTGGGTACGAATAATTTTTTTAACGTTTGCATTTTTCATCACTTTCAACACTTTGTTGCCTTAACTATCAAACTTATTACTTCTTATTATTTTCTCATGTCTATGCACTATAATAAATAATTTTTATTATTAGCAATTAATATATTTTATTTGTCTTCATTATAACTTTTTCTATTAAAAACATATTTTTTACAATACGTGGGATGAAGAAGGCCCTCGTTTCCATGTATGTAAAGCGAATGGAAAAATTGAGAATTTCAAACGTCTTCGAGTAGCGGAAAGAAAAATAAAAAATCAGAACTTTTAAAAATTTTGAAAAGTTTGACATGAAGTGAGCCACTATAATAAAAGACAATTTACTATTAGATATTATTTATTAAAAAAAAAATTAAATAAAAAATAAATACGTCTAAAAATAAATGCGTCTGATAAATACTTTAATTACTGTCAATAAACACGTAAACAGTCGATTCTTTTTAAGGTTAAAAAAGCTTAACTGTTGTGTAGTGTAGAGGGTACGCGCTTCATCTTTCTAAAACATTGAAGTTCGCTTGAACAACCTCTCGCTTAAAGCTTAGCCGTCGAAAGGGCAAAAGACAAAGAAGAGTATTATTATAATTATATTTCAGTTATTCAGAGCATGTTTTCATCAATTTTTAAAAAGTTCAGGTTCTTTGTACACCCAAGACTCTTCTTGGGGTCCAGCTTCTCAAACTCTCATAAAGTATCCATTACATAAAAAGTAACCAGCAAACTTCTGTTTTCCCGAACGTTACCTGTACCAACGAGCAGCGTTCGTCGCTCAGTCATTGAACGCGTCGCAAGCTGCTTTTTTCGCCGAACCGTTTAGGACAAACACGTATCGCGTCGGGAAGTTGAAAATTCCCGCAAATCGAAAGAAACTTCGCTCGTCGCTCCCGGCCAAAAACTTTCGCGGCGCAACTTTGCCGGCGCGAGCGCGAAATTTTGCACTTTTGCTCTCTCGGAATTCAACGGGCGGATATATATTCTCGAGTTCGCCGGAGCCACTGCGCGCGCACTCGATGAATTATGCCGCGCGCTCTGCTCTGCGACGTTGAATTGCCGCGATGCGACGCTCAATGAAAGATGAAACGCCGCCCGGGTAGACGAACGCGTATTACGAAGAGCTTTTGTGTAACGCTTTTTTTGCGCGTGTGTTTTGCACTTGAATTTTCGGGAGGATTAAAATATTGTGGATATTTTTGGGTGTATTTTTTGTAGTAGAGGTGTGTTGGTTTTTTTGCTCCCCCTGGAAGCTTTGCAACGGTAGAAAAAATAAGTTGGGAGTATCGAATATGGTTTAAGGGATGTGGAATAGAAATACGCGATTTTTAGAGAATTTTCCGGTTTATGTTTGTTTTATGTGAGACTTGAGAGGTAAAACAATTTTTGTGGTAGTTCGATGTTTTATTGATTTACAGCGAATATTAGACATTTGAAAAATAATTTTTGTTTTTTGATATAAATGTCGCGAATTCATTAAAATAAATTTGATTTTCTATTTGGAAATTTTGAATTTCCTGTTTTCGCCTACAAGAACTTTTTTATTAGCTATTTTATTTTACGTCGAAACTTCTTTATTGTTATTTGTATTTATATTTATTTAGCAACTATATCTATTTAATAAATACATTTTTTAAATACTTGAACTTATATAATATTTATATTTACTTTCAGAATGATATATTAAAACAATATTTTTGGATTAAATTTAATTTAATATCTGTATAAAATTAATAAATTAAGATTCGATGTTCTGCTTTTATTTAACATTTGAAGTTATACATTTGTCATTACCTTTTTCAAAGTATCTTCATTTGAGATTGTATGGATTTAAAATTTAAAACGCGGAAGAGTAGTTAATACTTTCATTGATACAATATATTTAAATTTTTTTTTACAATTTGATGGTATTCAATTGATTTTATCGAAATTCATTAACGTTGATGAGGATTTTATTGAACTATTTAAATACATGAATTGTGTTATAAGATATATGTCAATTTTAATTAATATATTCGAAAAATGAATTATTTTATATTGGTACGATTAATTTAGCTTGAATAAGCCGTGCGCCAATGAATTGCAAGCGGTTCCGTTTCTCTTCACATAGAGAATTTTCTCATAAAAAGTAGCATGAAATCACAGTAAGCGTTTAATAATCTAACTTCACAAGAATAATATCCTGGTAATAAAATATAATTTAACGTTCTTCATAATAATTTTGATTTAACCAGGATAAATTTTAACGCAAATCGTGGCAATTTTGATTCTTATCAGGGTAAATATTCCCTTTAACAAAAAAAATATTTTCCATGATTTCAGGATGCTCCACGTTTATATGACTCAAAGAAATCCTCTCCATATAAAAGTTTGCCAACAAAATACCACAACACCACAATCCACCAACCACGTTACGTCTCAATTAACTCCAAACAAGCACCTTCCTAGAATACCTTCAATTTTACGTCCTCCCCTCCTCCCCCCGACCATCAAAAAAACTGCTCGCAAACTCGCGAGGTCGTTCCGCCACAGGTACTTTCGTACTTTCTTCTTACTCGCGGACACATACACACCGCGACTATATACACACCTCGTTAGTAGTTATAGCGCGGCTCTCATATATATACGTGCCGCGAAATCGTTAGCTGATTGCATTTCGGTAGCTAATGGCTTTCAGTTTCGTGCCGGCCGGTAAAGTAGACGCGAAAACTCGCCACCAACTGTAGATATGAAAAAGAAAAAGAGAAAGAAAGAGAAGAAAGAGAGAGAGAGGAATAAGTGTGGCTGAGGCTCGAGTGAGTGGCTATTATAAGTGAGGGGTTAAGCGAACTGCCGAGTTTAGCGGTTCGCGGTTTGTATCTCTTTTCGCGCGCGGAGGTGATGAATGTGGAATGGGTTGTGGGCGAAGAAGGTGGAATAATGACGGTACTCACGTGTTTTTACGAGTCTTTCAGTCGAATTATTGTTTATGAGCGGTAAGTGATTACTGCAGATCCTGCTAAAAGAGAATTTTATTGCTGTAGATATTTTGCTATATATTTGAAAATGGAGTGCGAGGGAAGTTAAATATTACGAGTTTAGCATTTAGCTTGAAATTAATATAGAGGATATATATGATAATAATTGATATAGGGGTTGTATATAATTATATAAAACTCATTTTTATTTTTTACCCGTGAATGAACGTTGTTTCAGCAACACATATCAATTCAAATTAATGTTTTCTCGTGTAACACAAATATTACTTCAAACTTTTAGATTTCTACTTTAGAACATTTTACATTAGAAAAACAACAAAAAAATTTACTCTACAATCCCTAAATCACTTATTATATACAACCATATATATATATGGTTGTATATAAGTATATATAACTCATTTTTACCCGGGCTATTAAAGCTACATACTGAATAGAAATTTCATGCAACAAAATCCTTCTTAAATATTAGATAGATTCTCTTATTTCTCTTATAATAATATATCTATATATATATATATATATATATATATATATATATATATATATATATATATAATAATAATTGTTGCGTTGTGGATCATGTTCATTTTAACAGATATTTTCATTTGTATTTTTCATTAAAGAGTTGTCTCCAAATATATACGATAAATTAAAAATCATGCGAAAACTAGAAAGTTATAAATAGCTGTAAGATATAGCTTGATGTTTGGGTAATGGTACAGAGGTGTTTAAATACTACAGAAACGTATTTTTTCAAATGACTAAATTATAATTTTGTTTAAATTCCAAATGACGCTTCACTAAAGCATTTAAATACACGTTTAAATATTATCGATAAAGGTACCTAAAAGTTACAATCTGAAACTTTTCGTATTGGATTTTTGATTTTAATTATTATTAATTTAAGTTAGTACACTGAGAGAATAGATTCCTTGTGGCAAATGAATCATGTACTAGCGGAATCGAATTCTCACGTACGTGCCGCAAATGTTGAATTCTTAATAGTTAAGAACTCGAACTTGAGAAAAGTCTGTACGAGTAAGATAAACATGCCGAGTACGAAAGGTTATTTGACGAATTTATAGCATATAATGATGCTTTTTAAGCATTAAAATATAAAAAGATCCTGTACGTAAACATAATCGTGGCAGGCAAAAACTTATACTAATATGTAACGGTCATATAAACGATGTTTAATCTTAGAAATATGAAAAATTCAGTTAACCTTAAAGTCAGGCTCTCAGCCGTTGACGCTACTCAAGTACTCAGTTCTTAACTATTAAGACGATGCGTTTAACTGTTAAGAAATATTCATTTGACCGTATTCAAATCCACAAAACTTAACAGTTAGGAAATATGCTTTGCCGCAAAGAATCCTTTCTCTAAGTGTAAGTTCGAATCGGGTGTAACACCTTTTTAAAAGAGACATTTACTCATACCTGTGGAGAGGCCCGACCAGACCGCCACTTGCACTACTTAATAGTGCACAAGCTGCTCTTATTATGAAGCTGCTGTCCGTGCAGACAGCTGCATAGTTTAAATTACTTGTTCTACTTGTACAATATGTACACGCTTTATTTTTATATAAAAATGACCATATTTATAGTAAAATACATTACTTTTATTTAAAAAATGTATGGATAAATATTAAATTTCACTATGAATTAAGCAGTTATTATTGAAAAGATGGTACTCTTTAAAGAAAATCAAGTGTATGACTGTTTTTTGACAAACGTAAATAGTAAATCGTGCTGTATAATTTTTCTATGTACATGCATAAAAGTATATGTCATGAAAGTTAAATCCACCCCATCCATGACGATTACAGCGCACCCTACTCATATCGAATTCTTGACGCTAAAACTCGAAAAAATTTGAAGTGTGTAATATTATCAGCCTTGCAAGACGTCCAACGTATCAAATATACAACCTTCTGTCACTCCTTCATTATTAAACCCATCTCAGCATTCTCCTAACTCTTTCCGATCTCTCCCCCCCCCCCCCCAACATTCCAAACCCCGCTCCCCCTTATTTCTTTCATATCACCTCTCCAATTCGCAATTCCTCGTATGCAAATCAGCTCGCACACACACACACGCACGTCTCGAATTTTCAACTCGGTCTCCAGCGTGGAATCCGTCCACAATTCCACGCCTAACGCGATTAAGTCGGCGAGCTTCTCGCTATATTAAAACCGAGAGAGAGTCTCGCCGGAGAAGAAAAAAAGGAGGGTAAGACTATATGAAAGGCGCCACCGGAATCCGAATCGTCGATAAGCAGTTCCCAGTTCCGTTGCACGTTCTTCGGGGATTACGCGCTAGGGCGACTGTTGCGACTGATGCTTCTTTTTGAGGGGGGGAGACGAGCGTGGGGTGAGTTGGGGCTTTCTGTTTTCCACTGGGCTGCTGGTGCTTTCGAGTTTCCAGCGGGAATTCGTGAATGGGACGGGATGATAAATATGCGCTGAGACGTGTTTGATGAGAGTGGATAGAGATTTGGAGTTTTTATGAGATATGCGTGGTTGGAAGAGGTTTTTGGTGTTAAGAGTGTTACGGGGGGGGGGGGGGGAGTGTATGTATTCTGCTTTTAACTTGCACTGACTGAAGATAAGGTAGAACATTAAGTATTTGGCTATTCTAATTTATATAAATTTGATTTTTCAAGAACTTTAATACAATGGTTTACTATAGTACGAGTATGTATAATCATATACATAAATATATATATATATATATACAATTGCCATCGGGCGCTACTGAACCTCTTAAATATATATATAATTATAAAATCTTGTACAAATAGGTATAATTATATATAATTATGTATACTAATACACTTATATATAAAGTGACTAACAAGGTATAACTTATATAATTATTCAGATGTTTTAGAAATACAACATGTTAGGTTAGGAGAAATCATCAGAATCTTTTTTATAATTTTTCTAATTAATCTTGTTAAAATTATATATAATGATATATAATTTTATGACTTTTTTATTCGGGTCAAATGAAATATGTTATGGATTTTGTAAAACTTTTTCGAAACTAATTTTTATTTAAAAGGTATACAATTGCACATTCGGAACCCATAGCAAATATGGTTTGTAGCAAGCATAAATTAAAAACCTATGCTTAAACTTTAGTTCCACGTCTCTTTTTAATGTACAAAATATTAGCATTTAATTCTTAAAAAGAAAAAGTCGCGACTAATTGGGTTTTAAGTACCTAATCGCATGTGAAACAAATTTTTACAGTGTAGATTAAAAATGAAAAATTAGTTAAAATTAAAGTAGTCTAAATTTAATATCAAACATTAATTAAATCTTCAAATATTTATATTACTTTTCGAATTTTAATATAAGCTTGTTTCTTTAATGCACGGAAAAACACCGAGTTCAAAATACAAAGCATTTTCTGAAAGTCGTATATTTTTATTAAAAGACATATATGAAAGCTTCATCGAGTATTGTGAGGAATGCACTTTGGGGTTAGGTGCATGCAGACGGTAGTATATCCCGGGCAAAGTTTCACTGCACTAAGGGATAAAGGGATCCGATGTGTATCTGAGAAAAACAATACCCTTGGCTCGTAATGGAATATATTTCAACGATGCATTTGAAAGAAATTCGAGGAGCGCGCGGCGAAGATGGGATTTCGTCAAATTGTTTACTGGGTGTAGAAAATTCTTCATGTGTGCTGATGACATTACACTGTCAATATTTGGAAGTGTGAATGCATCCATATACGTAGTAATCTATATAAAACATATATGCTAGGAAAAGCTTTCGTCAGTTTGCAGATTACTTTAGAAAAAGGTTTATTTTTATATTTTCTGAAAAATTATTCACCTCATACTAGTAAACACTTGTTAGTTTTGATAATTTTATTAATCGAATGAATAATTATTTAGAATGTACAAATGAAATTAACATTCTGTTTATTTTACTACACATCTATTAATATACTATTAAAGCAATGTAATGAACCTTTGAAACTATTTTATTGTCATCTTTCCATTAATTGAAGTAAGATTACAATTGCGAATTTTATTAAATAATTTTAGCAGAGTTTCTATGTTTTTAATCACATATTTTGGATATTCTAACTTGCTACGTGGGTGAGCTATTTGAATTTCAACAATTCTAGGTTGAATATATGTTCTACTAATATTAGTTTAGGCCTTGAAGGTCAATGTTCAAATTAATACGACTGGATATTGGTTTAATAATCTACGAGAGCCATTAATCAAAGCAATGCAAATTAATACTAAATTAAAGAAAATGTCTACTAGAACTGAAAATTTGTTTCTTTTACTTATGATTAAAATTTCAATATATGTCATAATATTAAAAACATATTTTTCATGAATTTTCCGTTATAATTTGACTTATTATTCTCAAATTCATTCTATTACAGATATGAACTAAAAAATAAGATAAAATATTAAATAAGAATTTGATAAATTAAGCTTAAATTGGAATACTCGTTAAGATTTCTTAAAAACGGTTGTGAATACTTGTAAATGTTGGTAGTCACTTTATACATAATTGTATAAAATAACATAAAAGTTCGTAAAAGAAAGTAAATGTATAGATAGATATATATGATTACATACACGTATATAATATATAAATGATTATATAAACCTGTTATTATATAAACCGCATATAATTATATATGGTTATATATAAACACTTCACAAACACTCTAAATTTAAATTATATATAGTTATATATAAGTATGTATAATACATTTTAATATATATTCATATAAAATCATATATATATATATAATACTCAAATATAACTATACATACCTATACATACTTATCCATAATTATACACATGTCTTTATACATAACTGTATATAAGTATCTATAACCACAATACCACGGTCAGAAAATCACTTCTACCCGCGCAGCAATAGGATATCCAGCAAGCGAGCCCAACCATCCACACGCGGCTCCACAATAAATAAGACTCTCCCGCTTGCAGCACAACGCCGACAACGAGACTCACAACCGCACCCGCCGGGGGGTCACGTGCCACGTGCAAACTGCATCCAGAATCCACGTCCACCACCACACCCCCGAAGCGTAACGCGTGTGCGCCATTTCCGACCGGCCAGTCGCGAACAATGACCCTCCACCCCCCTCCACCCCCTCCCACCGTCGGTCGATCGATCGGTCATATTACTTACTCGGTGTGCGACACTGCACACGCGCTTATTAACTGCGTCTGGACGCTCGGATTACAGACGCGGCAAGGTCATGCGCATACATATTCGGCCGCGCGCGACAGAGCCTCTGCTTATACGCGGATGATACTCGTACGTGTATGTGTGAGGGATATTGGTGGGGTGGGGAGGTGGCTATTGAGCCAATGGTTCGTTAATCCACTTGGACGCGGGAATGGGATTCTAATCCCCCTGGCTCTTATAATGGCGCTGATATTGGAGAGCGGAAGACGTGATGCTCTACCGTACCGAGGGTGTGGCTCGTTGGTGGAATTCTTTAGCTACGTTTTGATAATTGCGGGGGTTTAGATTAGATGTTTATTTTGTGCAAGACAAAAACAATAGAACTACATTCAATAATAATACATATTTACAGAGATCGTTAGTATTGTCAATCATATCACAGCTCGACATTGCTCGTCATTAACTTACATATATTGCACAATAATATATCTGTCGTACATCAATCACGTCATTACACTTATCACGTATTCTTATCATTACGAATAATACATTTTTTTGTGACTATCAAACTTCAATTTCTATTATAGTCAACATTCGTATGAATAGCGTCATTCTACATTAGATATACATGGTCCGTGTCCCTGGACTTACGTAGCAAATAGTCGCGAATTGTCGCTTTAAATCTGCGTAGTGAGGGCAAGTGCTTAATACGTCGAGGGTTCGTATTCCACAGGCGCGCACCTTGAGATTGAAAAGATTTCAAGCCTGTATCGGTACGCGACGATGGAATCGAGAGCTCCCTAGAATCAGTCCTACTAGAGGTCCGAGCCTGGTTTTTTTGAAAAAGGGTTGCAAGATACGTGGGTTGACCCATGTTAATAACTTTGTATAGTTGTACCGCCGCAAAATACGCCCTTCTTCCCTCAAGATCAAGTCAGCCAAGTTTACTCCTGTAGGGACTGATATGCTCATACCTTCTAACACCACATATGTACCTCACACATGAATTCTGCAATCTTTGTAGTCTCATCCGGAGCTCACCTGCCACATCAAGATACAATGTTTAAAATGGGTTTGGGGAAGGGGCTCGGAGTGAACGGAATTTTCAAGAGGGAAGTAGGATGAGACAAGTTTTGATATCGGGCAGGGAAAAGTTGGGGAATCGGATATATCTGGGCTGAAGTGATCGTCTGGATTGATCCTTATTAGATGGAAAAAAGGGTTGTTAAGGGTCATGTAGAGACAATAATAATTTTATAAATTGTTATGTAACCAGTTAGAAACATAGATATGGTTAATCTCAGGAACCATAAAGAAGTTATATATAATTATATATGGTTATATATAGTTATATATAAAATCATATACAACTATATATATATATATATATATATATATGAATAGGGTAGGGATGTCATTTATTGTGCCTCTCCAATTACTATGCCTTTAGCGTATTTTTTCGTAATTCAAAAAATGCTTAACCTCTATAAG